>JAQQZR010000019.1:825570-838451 GCA_030068235.1 Notoglanidium macrostoma
TGTGTGTGTGTGTGTGTGTGTGTGTGTGTGTGTGTGTGTGTGTGTGTGTGTGTGTGTGTGTGTGTGTGTGTTTTTTTACTTGATTCTGTGCATTGAAGATATTCCTAAAAAAGGTTTTGGTCTGAATCATGATGGCGCGCGCCAGGATGCGTTAGTGCGCTGACCTGACAGCTATATTTTTAATTCTTCGTGCTTAAAGAAACAATAAGCTATGCGTATATGGAAAACGGAAACACATAGACTAATACCTTATTAAAAACAATAAAAATATAAACATGTACAACCTGTGCACGAAAAACACAGACGACCGAAGCGCGTTATTTTCGATGCTTTGTCATCCCAGCCAGCCGCCCTAATGCTTTGAATATTCTTGATAAATAGCCTAAGTAAGATACTCAGCCTATTTAAAAAAAAAAATTCTATTTTATTTTATTTTTGAATTCGTATTATATATTTTTAGCATGAAGTTTGTCATTGCACTGCATGGCATCCTAACAAAAAGGATTTCATAATTGAGTAGCATTGAAAAAAAAAAATGCCTTAAAAAAATCTTTTTTTTGCACAGATCAGATCAGATGTCTGAAATCTCTTATAGGTTGAGTCTAAAAAACATTTTGACATTTTTATAATACAAATAAGTCTCTGTAGTGCGCTTGTTTTGACTAATAATTAGGACTTTGTTTGTAGATACACACCTTTGGAGAGGCGCGTCAGTTCCCTATAGCTCCGGCGCGCTTAGTGGATAGCTTATATTTTTGTGACTTTTTCCCTTGGTTTATTTAATTAATCTCTACATAAATATCCCACAATAAACTTTAATTTGCCCTCCATAATAAATTCTGACACTTTGGAGCAAGTGGAAGCGCCTGGCAAGCTCTCAATAACCCCTTTGAGACCGTGCGCCTCCAGCTGTCTCCATAGAGTCAGCTGCCTCTCTGTACGGGCTGTTTGAATGTTGGGAGGCTGGAATATTTGAATATCACTGGGGGAGGACATGGGTAGTGTGAGGAAGGGGCTGTATAATGGAGGGCTGTATATATACCATTTTTTTGGAGCAAGTATAAGCATTTACATCTATGGTGCCTAATGGGCCCATTTTGACCCACTAGGGTCTTCCAAGGCACAAGAAAATGGTATGGTCCAATAAGAACACCCCTACACAGATATCTGACATGGAAGTGGCCCTTTTGCAAGGATTGCTGGGAAGAAGAAGTACAGTCGAGGTTTGGACTTTGGAGAGGGAGGTAGCTCTCTGAAGAGGTAAGAAGAGCTATCTTGGCCAATGGCTAAGCTTCCAGTGGATGGATGGGTTTATTCTAAGGTGTTATGGCTCATATTCATGTCAGTGGATGTGTTATATTGGATTATTATGGGTTGAAAAAAAGAAAGCAGAGGACATCTTGCTGAGCACAAACAAGGAAATACGCACAGGCTGCTAGGGGGAGCTATAGCTGAGCTAGGAAGGAAGCTGGGTGATTGGAGGATTTGTGGAGCTTTTTTCACTACTCACATTGTTAAATATAGACAGGAAGATCTTTCATTGTGTTATTATGGCTTCTTGAAGTAGTTTTTCAGTTGTTTTTTCTTGGTCTTAGGGCTTCTGGCCAATGGAAGTGCTAATATTAGCCACCATGCTATGCCCTGTGAAAGAAAGAGATAAAACCATTAAAGAAATACTACACAAAGAAGGAGAGGCTCTCAAACGGACTATATCTATGCAAATAACTTCTCCTGTGTGCTTTGTGTAACTTTGCTAGTCAAATAGATAATATTTACTCCCAAAGTGTGTTGACAGAGAGCTTTAAAGATGGCCGCTCTCTCAGGAGTGAAAGTAGATGAGGTTGCTTACTTCCTGATTCTGGTGTCATTCATGATGGGATTAACACCAGATTGAGCTTAAAGATTGAAGTGTGTCAAAATCTCTGAATTAATTGCTTATAGATTGAATAATGCATAGATTTGAAGCAGTGAGGTTGTGTTTTTTGGCCTAAGTGAGCTAATTTTGGAGAGGAAAAGCTTCAGTCCTCGTGGTTGACTTGGCCTTGACAGATTGGGTGTGTGTATGTGTGTGTGTGTGTGTGTGTGCGTGCGTGTGTGTATATACACACCTCGATCCAGAGCGTGTTTAACCGTTTAACGCTTTCTGATGCATGTAAACGAACACTAATTCTAGTATCTAGTCTCCAAAAATGTAAACCTGTAGTGAGCATGGAGTGTGAAAATAATTTATTATAGGTTAGTTTATTATTTTTAATCAGTATTATATATATATTGCTTTTTAAATATAAATAAAGTGGGGTGACCCCCCCCCCCCACCACAAAAAATACATATTGCAAATAATTATGTATAAAAAATATAACAGTCTAAATATTTTATACTTTAGATTTTGTGCAATTTCTGTTTCCTAGAAATATTATGTCCACCTTTATCTATTTATTTATTATGCATAAAGATATTTTTACTTATTAACCATTTAATTGCCTGCCTGTCACGATTGTTTAAAATAAGAATTGTTTCTCAACCTGATTCCTGCAACTGGCAAGTAAATTAACTGAACACACGCAAAAATATAAAATAATAATAATAATAATAATAATAAAAGAAGAAATAAACTTGGTGATTAATTCAGTTATGTAAGACAAAGGCTGAAATATCTCACATCCACCCTAAACCAGATTCAGTGCAATGAAAGACATAAAAGTCACTTAGTTAAAATAATTGAATCACTTTTTCAATAAAATAATTAGATATTAATGTTTCCTGTTCTATAAAGCGCAATAATGCTTAATAATAAGCTGCATTTGTGAATCAGCAGATCACAATTTAATTTAATGTTTAAAAGTATCAGGGGTGTAAAGGGTTAAAGCTTTGTCGCAGGATGTCTTTTGTGAATGTGACATTTTAGTCATAAATCGAAAAAACGTAAATCACCGCCCCCTATGGTTTGCTCAGGGAACCGGCTTCTGAAACTAGGCAAGCTGTGTACAGATCTAAGTAACAAAAAACCAAAACAAAACCACAAACAGAAAACCTGAATGGAATCTAATTTAACTGTTCTGTAGAAATACAGGGCAAGCAGACACACATTGTGTCACAGACATTCCCTGAGCGAGTGAGTGAGGGAGAACGACAAGTGTGACCGTGTTGGATTTAAGCCATAAGCACATGGTAATGTCCACGTGGTAATGTCCACTCACATCTGTCAACAGCTGTCCTCCACATCACTTCACATTGAATAGTTTGGTGTGGTGGGTCGATAAACTCAAACATTTAGCAAACTTTCACAGCATTACCTTCACCCTTGCTATGCAGTGTACAATGTAGTATCTTTAGAAAATATTTTTTGCACAGGAACATCATGACTAACAGCTGTCATATCATTCCTACCGACAAGTGCATTGTAATCTTCCATACTCACCCAGTACTTTATTTAACCATTAGCCAGACTCATACCAGACATGATGTCGGAAATAATTAAAGTGCTAATTAAAGATCGCTTTTATCATTCACTTGAAGGGTGCGGTGTGGGTCTTGATGCCTAAAGGCCTTGGGGTTGATCATTTTTAACGTCAGGTTTCGTTTTCAAGTCTCCAAGAAAAAAAAAAAAGAAAAACAACATTAAATCATATCCGTGTCATTTATATCAAACCTTATTGACGTTTTTGATCTGTCGTATGATTTCTGATGAGTCTGAAGAGTTCTCGTAAAGTTAACATTGTAATCTGTTACGCTTATACTGACAATCTCTACTTTAACATGCACAAAATATTCCAGTTTTCGCCCTTATGCAGAAAAAGGGTTTCGCAAAAACAAATTATAGACAGATTGCTCTGAATCCTGACATGTATGTAAGAACACTTCTTATTTTCCATTCAGAGCCCCTGATTATTAGCTATAAAGTGACCTTTAGTAACTCCCTTTTGATTTCTTGCAGGAATTCTTCTTACCTGAGAAGACACTATTACTTTTGGACACCGATTTCCTGCACTCCAGAGAAGACCGCAACGTAAGGCCCAGCTTTTCGATAACACAAACTGCTCTTAAGGCTGAGAGATGATGTGATGCATGAGTCTCATTTGCTGTCAAAGTTTTAATGCAATACTGAAGTGAGATCTAATGCATATGAAGTGATTTTCAGACATTGACATCCTCACAGCAAATCAATTTACAATCTTGTCTGTGATCTTGATGGAAAGTTGTGTCCTTTATAATTCTTTTACAGGAGTAAAACATGCCTGTATCAGCCCTCATAACGATGCTCAGTATCATATCACCGCCATCATTAGGCTGTCAGATTGTTAGGTATCTATACGATGAACCAGATTACTTTAAATGCCTGGTGGGACCAAATATTTTCACTTTGACAAATCAGGCAGTAAATAAATCCTATTACTTTGTGGTTTCTTTCTGTAAAAGTCTTAAAAATAACCCTTTAGGAGTTCTTTGTTTCGTTAAGCTTCTTTAAGAGGTTCCAGGGAATGTTTACTCGTTTATAGGGTTCTACACAGAACCTTTAAAGGGTTTCTCAGAGGGACCACCAAAAACCCCTCAAGTGTGAGTTTTTCAGGATTTGACAACGTTTGCTACAATACGAGAGATCAAATAGTTCACTGTATTAGTAAATGTCCTAGTCTAGTCTACTCTAAACCTAATACACGCTTAAAAAATTGATTGTTCAAGGGTTCTTCAAGGAGTCATTGAATGATTACAGGCCCAAATAAGGGTGCTACATGGAACTCGTGTTCAGTGTTACATCAGTTAATGTTATCCTCTTTAAATAATATGATGTAAGCAGATACTGTGATGCACCAGTATGATAGTGAGTTATATTGTTACACTATAAATATAACAAAAAGGAAATGTAAAGCTTTTATGATCGTCAAAACTCTGAAGTTCAAAACCACTGCACGGTAAAGGATAGGTCTAATTTCTCCTTTTCCTCTGTCATTGTGTAGGGCATATAAATACAAACTAGAGCAGCACGTAGAGCCATTTTTATTGGACTGTATCATGAACTCAAGTCTGACAACCTTATAAAAGTGTCTCAATTCCACATTACTACTACCCAAAACTAGACTATAAAGTTCAGTTATATTTGCCTAATCAGACAGGAAAAATCTAAAAAAAACAAAAAACAAAAAAGTGGAAAATGTAGAAATGCCATTTCATTTTCTTTCCTGTTTCTTTGGACCGTTTTCGAACAGCCCCATGACAAACATTCGTCATGTCATTCATGTCACGTCATGTCATTCACAGACAAACCCTTCATGAATGCCAACAGTGGCAGCATAAATAAACACAGAAACTAATTCAGTACTAAAGTATTTCAGATGAATGCCAAAAGAAATGTAAGCAATGTCGTGTCGGAAGTGGCATGTTCGAGCTCGGAATTACGCTATCTTAGATCTCCGTGCATTCGAGCTCCGAAGTTTGGGAAAAAGATAAGATAAGATAAGATAAAATGTCATTTTTGTCTTTTGTTAGCTAACCAGCTAACTGTGATGAATGTACATGTCACTATTTTGAGGAGGTAAATATACAGTCAGTGTTGTAGATTTAACAAGCTAATATGTATGTTGATTAATTTCTGGTAAATGCTAGTATATACAGCACAGCATGATACTTTTCATTTACTGCTGATGCTGTGAGCAGCCATGTTGATTTGCTGAACTCTGAGGAATTAGGAGATGAGGAGACCGTCCTGAGTTCCTGAGGTCTGAAATGATGGGTTACAACTTCCAGTTCAATGCAGCATTATTACCAGTCTTATCGTTCATACTATTCACTTAAAGGATGTTTCTTACTTCATAAGAAACAGTTAGCGTATTATTGAGCAAAGGGCTAGTTAAAGGGTCTAAAGAATTACCAGCCTTTATTATTCATATCATTTCCTTGAAGGCTGTTGATTTGTGTTCTGCCTCACCCATAACACCCTTTAAGAAGGTCTGGGGTCTTTTTTAATGCTTAAATTGGAACTATACCCCTACTGAACCTTTTACTGGTTCTTACAAAGTTTGTGGTTGAGGCAGGCTTCTTAAGGAGTCAGTTTCACAAAATTACTTTTGTTAAAGGTGCTAACCTTTAAGCACTGTGTACAGCTATGAGTCCTCACAATAAATCAAGAGATCAGATTGTAAGGTATCTGTACGATGAACCAGAAGAATTTTTTTAATGCCTAATGGGACAGTCACTTTATGATGCATCAGGGTTCTAAAATATTAAGTTGTAATCAGATACTGTGATGCACCAATATGCTAATGGGTTATATTTTTATACTTTGACTCTCTCAAAACAATAATAAAAAAATAAAGTAAGGTTTTGTGAAAATAGGTATAGGTCTAATCACTCTCATTTTCCTCTGTTCTTTACCATTGTAAAGACAAAATATCACAATCACACGGTAGAACAGCAGATACATTTACGGGCAGAAGTTTGCATAGACAGACACGAATGTCATAGCAATATCGGACTTGCAGTGACTTCTTTGAACAGTTCTTTTTCTGTGACAGAATAGTTGTACAACATGCATCTTTTATTAAAAAGAAAAAAAAAATTGATGCACAAGTTTTAATTTATTTTGGGCTGTCTGAAATAAATACAGGGTCAAAATTATACATATTGGGGAAAAAATATCCATACAATGCACCTACTATTTCGTTAAATGTCCCAGAGCAAGTTTCACCTTGACCAGACACTTTTGGTAGCCATCAACAAGCTTCTGGAAGAATTCTTGTTGGATATTTGTTCACTCTTCTTGGCAGAATTGCTTGAGTTCAAATAAATGTGTGGGTTTTCTGGCACAGACCAGACTTTTAAGCACAGTGCATGTATTTTTGACAGGGATTTGTTTTAAGCTTAATGCTGGCCTGCTTGTCCATTCCACAACCAGAATTGATGTGTGTTTGGGGTCATTGTCCTGTTGGAACACCCAGTTGTTGCCAAGTTTCAACCGTCTAGCTGATGGTTTGAGGTTCTGCTGAAGAATTCTGAGGTTTTTCATTATTCCATCCACTTGCAATGCAGCAGTTAAACTAGCAGAAAAACAGCTCCAAAGCGTGATGCTACCACCACCATGCTGAACAGCTGGTACAGTGTTCCTCTGTACCGCTGGTCATTGTGGCCAAACAACTCAATCTTTGTCTCATCTGACCATAAAACTGTCCTCCAGAAGGCTTGTCCTTTGTGCATGAAGACGTATTCAAGCTTGAAGGTGTTGGTTTTGGAGCAGGAGCTTCAAAGTGCTTCAAAGATAGCACCATCGTTCCCATGACAAAGAAGTCCTCCGTGTCCAGGCTCAATGACTATTGTCCCTTTGCACTCGCACCCATCACGATGAAGTGCTTCGAGAGGCTTGTCATGAGGCACATCAAGAGCCTATTGCCTGCCTAACTGGACCCACTGTAGTTTGCTTATCGCCCCAACTGATCTACAGATGATGCCATTGCCACCACCCTACATTTGGCCCTCACCCACCTGGACAATAAGGACTCTTATGTACGAATGCTGTTCATAGACTTCATCTCAACATTTCAAGCAGTGTCTCTACTTCCTGCGCAGGCTGAGGAAAGCCCATCTCCCACCACCCATCCTCACCACCTTCTATCGAGAAGGTGGAACTATCGAGAGCATTCTGAGCAGCTGCATCATTGTCTGGTATGGAAACTGCACTGTATCAGACTGCAAGACACTACAGCATGGATAGTGAGAACAGCTGAGAGTCTCTCTTCCCTCCATCATAGACATTCACCACACACGCTGCATCCACAAAGCCACCAGCATTGTGGAAGATCCCACACACCCCTCACACACACACTCTACCCTCCTGCCATGTGGCAAGAGGTACCGAAGCATTCGAGCTTCTTCCCCCAAGCCATCAGACTCCTGAACACTCAGGGCCTGGACTGACACACACACACACACACACACACACACACACACACACACACACACACACACACACACACACAGAAAGGATCACCTACCTCTGCAATTTTTGCACTTATGACTTGGATTAGCGCTGCACTGTCTTGTTCTGTGATGTCTACACTGTTTGCACATGTGCACTTTGTTGTCTTCTGTTGCACTTTTATAATTTTGTGTTCTCTTGGAAGAACGCTGTCTCGTTTCACTATGTACTGTATCATCTGTATATAGCTGAAATGACAGTAAAACTCACTTGACTGTAGACGGTGTTCCAGCAGCTTCCAGTTCATGGCAGGCTTGTGCCTTTATGGTTCCTGGGTTGTTCCTGACCATGCAAACCAATCTCCTCTCAGCTGAGGGTGACAGTTTGGGTCTTCTTCCAGCAAAGTGGCTATATTTCTCAATAACTTCTACTGCAGTTGTTTAGAAATGACTCCAAGAGGTGTGTAAATCTCTGATCCTGTTTCTCAGAATTGCACTGAGCTTCTTGAACTTTCCCATTGTACTGGGTGTTGATCAGTTCAGTGAGTGTGGTCAAACAAACCCTTTTTATCTTGTACACGGAGAAGCTACCTGCTGTAGTCAGTCATGATCACTAACAGGAAGTTAAGAGGCCTGGGAAAGGCCTTGATCCTGTGCTGATTTTAGAAACCCCAAAATAAATTCAAAATGATGACTTGTGCACCAAATTTTTTATTTTTTTTTAAATTAAAGATGTACGTTGTACAGCCGTTCTGCCTCAGATAAAGACCAGTTTAGAGAAGTCATTGCACAATATTGACATCACTTTCATTTCCATGACCACAACTGTAGAGCCACTATTGTTTTTATTGTACTGTCACTAATTCAATCATTGCAGCCTTATAAAATGACTTCATTTTAATATGCAAACCTAGACTATAAAATGCAGTCATATTTGTCTAAGTAGAAGAGACAGGCTTTATCATTATGTATAAAATCTAAAAAAGTAAAATTTTAGAAATGCTGTTTCTGTTCCTATCTCTGGAAAAATCATTGAACAGGCCCATGATGAACATCTGTCCTATCCTTCATAACAGAAGAATATAAAGACTTCTCAGGGTTATCCTTCATATCATTTGCTTGAAGGCTCTTGATCGGATAACACGAGGGGCCTATATCCTGTAGAAATTGCAGATAAGCAAATCAACATGATTGAAACCATGCCTTTTTGCAGAAAAAGGGCAAATAAACCAGTTTTTTTATGTTTAAGATTTTTTTTTTTTTTTAAAGATTTAATCGGCCTACAATGTAAAATTTAACAACAAATCTTGTAAATGGTGATTAGAAAAGTGATTAAAAATCTTACAGGCCTTGTGCAAGTGACTTGTGAAAGGGCCATATCAAAAATGTATTGAGTTTTTTCACCACCAGCATCCTCCCTCATGGGACTTTGTTTCTCTTTAGGGTTGGCTAGTCTGGTTTTAAAATATTAGCTTTTTTTCAAATAAAAAAATTATTTTATTTAATTTGAATTATAGTCGATGAGTAATGTCATTTAATGACATCCTTTTTGACAATGTGAAGTTATATCATAAGGACATACCATGATGCAAACTATGCCAATGGGTTTTGTTTTGTGAATATCAAAATTTAAATTATAAGAATAATAATAATAATAATAATAATAATAATAATGGTATGGCTGTAACATGTCTCTTTCATCTGTCCACAAATTCTAGTCGCACACAGAGCCAGAAGAGTCACTGTTACCATACTGTACCAATAAAAAGTAGAAGATAAAACACACAGGGACAGACTCTGGCTTTAACGCTCCTCACAGTTGTTTATAAGGAGCAGCTGAATGGAATTAGATTGCAGTGTGAACAGTTGTACAACAGCTGCATTAACAATGTGAACCATGTTAAAGCTTTAGAAAGACATTCCCAGTTGTCAGCTCTGTGTTTACTTTCAGTAGTGATAGTGAACCTTCCACTGTTTGTTTTCAAATCACTACTGGAAATTCTAGTTCCCTTTAACTGCCTCAACCAACAATGGCATCCATTTCCTGAATTCTTTTATACACTGCTCATTTCACATTACACCCAGGTCTAAAAAGCGAATACGTACTTCTGAATTGCTGCTAACCAATTGCAGCCAGGAGTGAGGCAGCCATTTTCTGAGCTGTAAGAAGGGACTGCGGAACGGCTGCATTTTTTTCATTCCTCCTCTTCCTCCCCTCCCTTACCCAGTGAGCATTACTCAGATCTGCGTCACTCCCTCACCCTGGCCATATATAGCACAGAGGCAGGGGCGGTCCCTCCAGCCTGAGGCTGAGATAGTGACTGCCTGCACGAAAAACACAGCAGCACCATTAGGAAGGGAACAGCTACAGACGTTAAAGCAGGTAAGATCCTTAGCTTGGGCCAATTTTCTGTTTTCCTGTTCATTGTTTTAGCCAGTATGCGTCATGTAAAGTCAAAATGTAGTGCTGTTGCTTTGTGATGGCTTTGAGAGAGACGTCGTTTGGGTTGTTTTCATTTTAAGCTAACAGGTTTAGCCTGACAATGGGTAGCGTTTCAGCGCTAGACGCAGTTTCTATACTATGCAACCGCATGAATTTATGTCTGAATGTATTGTAATGATTGATTTTGGCCCTGGAAGTTCTTTTTCTGAATGTCTGTCTCATGTTTAAGCAGCAGGAACAAGAAGGCCTGCTAATTGGTTGTGGTTTGGGATTAAGAGAGACCGGTTTACAGCCTGTGATTCACTGTTATATAAAAATCGATCATATATGAATCTGACATTAAACTAGCCTTTGTTTTCACTTCCGAAACCAGTTTCGATTAGCTTCTAGTAGCATGTATGATTGTATTATTTAAATACCCCCTCCTTCCCCCCCCTTTTTTTAAAGAAACCTGTATAGGCCTCTCTGATGGTTTCAGAGTTCGATTTTCAATGCACAAACTCTAATTATTATAATAATGATCAAACCTTGGTCTCTAAAGCTGATCCATAACGATCAGCATATTTTATTAGTATATTCCATGTTTCTCTCCTCGGTTGTTTCAGAACTGGACAGCAACCTACTACGTCTGTGCGGATTGTAATGAAAGTATATTCTGCGATCATGAAAATGTAAAGAGGAAGTGGAATCATTTAAATATCTAACTTGTATGGTAAATAGTGGCTCTGTAGTTGGATAATGATAGAATGCAGTGGTTGTGCAGTTCTTGTTTGGTTCTTTGACCCATTTTTCCTTCTTTTATTTCAGAATCACAGGGGACCAAGGGCTCGGTAGTTACAAAGCCAGCGATCCCGCTGCATCAATGGCAGACAAGGAGCAAATCAAACAAACTGCGGCCAAGGTGCTGGGTTACGTGGAGAAAGTGTCCTCCTTCGCCTCCTCCATCGACCCTCTGTTTGGCATCGTCACCTCACTGGTTGGTGTAGTGAGGAAAGGCCTGGTAGAAGATGAAACCAATGAGCTGGACAAGGACTTCAAGCAGATTCATGCCAAGCTGGAGAGCATCTCCGAGCAGAACAAGAAGACGCTTCTCCAAATCCGCATCGACGAAATCAACGAAACTTTTGGCAAGTATGAGGAGTACATCAAGCACCAGTACAGCGCCTTCAACACCATGGTGGGCCGGGTCACGATATACCCCGACCATGCCGAGCGTTACATGGAAGATTTCAAGAATATCTATGAACGCGACAAGAACGACCTGAGCTTGGACGTGTTCTATCGAGGTGTCATTGGAAAGCACAGTCTTTTCGGGAGGCCACTGCTGACAGTTTATCTAGAGCACTGCGACAGGGACAGAAAGATTATGGAGGCTAGATGCGCACATCTGGCTCACCTCTTTCAAATCGGCCTCATGGCACTGATGGCCTACTACGCAGTCACGGAGGATGACGAGGACGAGGTTAGGGAAAAGTGGGCTCAAAGGGTCATCGACATTCAGACCAAGATGCAAGAAGCCCTGGACGAGTGTGGCGAGTAGGAGTGTTGCCAAATACATTGAAAGGTTGTTAAACCATAGCTGTCTTAGTTTCTACTGCTTTATAATGAAGCCAATTCTAAACACAATCAATGCTATTTATATTACGGGCAATAAGAAAACTCTTTCTTTCTATTCTTGTACTGTATTATATTTTGTTGGCTTGGCACTTAAAATTCCAATCATTTTTTAAAATTCACTTTAAACAGTTTATGCAAAATATCATATGATGTAAATCTAAATGTGTTGCTGAATGTATTGTCAAGTGAGCTGGACATTTTTGCACCAACATATTTGTGTATTTTATTCTGGCTGATTGTTTCCAATACTTTGTAACTGTGGACCATATTGTCTTTTGCCTAAAATAAATATTTGTCTTTTCCAAGTCAAAGTCCAGGCTTTGGTTTTATTGATCATTAGTCTGTCTTGATAAGATTTAGCGGTCCTTGGAATGTCAAAAGTCCTGTCATTTCAGATCGAATCAATTTCATCATGAATATAGTTCTGATGTTTTTAAAGACATGTAGCTCACTCGGAGTTGTTCAGGGACTCACCACAGGGAAATATGCAAATGAGTGTTTTGCATTCAGTAGGATACTGAAAGCAGGTGGCTTTACAAGGGATTACATTACCATGTCACGTCAGTATATCTCAGTAGATTTCGATTTCTAGATAACCAGGCTGTCAGCATATGAGCCTTAATATACAGTGTCTTACATAAATATTCACTCCCCTGAACAGTTTCCACATTCTGTGGAGCTGCAATGGAAATTTTGGTCTAATAAGGTGCGCTTATCTACTTTCTATGATTTGTATTTGCAATACGTGTTGCCTGTTTGAAACAAAGTGCTCTGAATGAAGGTAGTTGTCTTAAAGTATACCTTCTTCTCCCCATCAGGCCAACGTTTCTGTTTTAGGCCATGGCTGATATCGAGATCTTGGAGGACCGAGACAAGCTGAAGCGAGGCCTGGTGAAGGTGCTGGAGTGTGTAGCC
>JAQQZR010000019.1:839289-856973 GCA_030068235.1 Notoglanidium macrostoma
GAGAACCTGAAAGGGAAGTACGACTGGGTGAGCTGGTCAGTCCGTGTCTTTAACTCGCCCAAGGGTTTGTTCACCAGTGAGAAGGACTTACAGTGCGCCACAGGCAAGAGCAGTTTTCAGGTGCCTTCACCAGATAAGAATTTGAATGTCGTGGTATCCTACAGTGCCTCTCCTGAACCCATAAACAAAGCTCAGATCCAGCAGTTGGTTCAGGGCCAGAAGAAAGTCACAGTTTCAGAGCTAGTCTTTGAAAAGACCCCCAAGTGTGTGGTCCACGCTGTCAAGACATCATGCAGTGAAATGGCTTACTCATGGAGCTTTCAGGATGAGCTTCACTTCTTTGAGAAGTTCAAGAAATTTTACCTGTTTGTTCATTCTTCTTAAGCCACAGACCACAGTTAAGAAGAGCAAACATAGAGCAGATTTGTAGTAGAGTCAAAACATCTTTACCTAGCATAATAAATATTGACTATATTGATAAGCCACTAACCATGTTCTCTTTTAATCTTGAAGATTTTTGAATTCTCTGTGATTGAGCATTTAGATCCTTTAAACATCAAATCCTGTCAGTTATAAGCACTGCATTTGCACATAAAAAAAAAGTTCCTTATGACTTGTATCTCTGTTATATCTTCAGGTAATTTTGTATGTCTTGGGGAAGAAATGACTGGTTTATGAAGGTTATTAAGCCACCCTGAAATAAATCAGTATCAGGATCTGGATGCAATAATGCTTCAAATTACTTTAGTTTTTACTGCCTTATTTTTTCTTTGTATTTTAAAATTTCACAAAGACTGCTACATATCTACAGCTTAATGTTATGCTGCCCTCTACATGCACACATACTCAAGCCACATTAAGACAAACTATATTACATGGATTATTTGCAGTATATAATGAGGAATATGAAAATACAAAAATGTATATTCTGATTATTTTCTACATTCTCTCCTTTGATAAATGTATTGATCACAACAAAGAATGAATAATGATCAAAATGCTAATAAAATGATGATTTGTAACAACAAGAACTGTAATCAAAAGAGTAGATGTTACTGGTTTAAATTTTCATGTTCTCTCATTCATTCTCCATAGGTGGGTTAAAAACCCCCTTCATAATTCCAATCACAGTGAAGGAAAATTCCCAATTTTCCAGCTTACTTGTGCACAGCGGTGTATTCACCACTTGAATTAAGCAGGGTACTATAACATTACAACTATATCACTGGTTATTAAAATGGGTAGCATAGACTAACATACATGAGTAAAGCTCAATATCCATCTTCACTCAGGCTGAACTACTAATTATGCAAAAAAAAATCTTTTGGGGATAAGCGTCAATATTAAGTTACTGGTGTGTTTAAGTGAACCTATTTATGGGGTTCCCCATAGTTAAGAAAATCCTCTGGTTTTCCCTTGCCTGATATTGGTTCAGGTGAATTACAATGTCCAGCAGATGGATATGGTAACCAGATTTGGTGGTTATCCATGTTGTCAGTTAATAATCCCTGTATTATTTAGTTTCTTAGTTAAAAAAAAAAATACTGTCCTCCAGAAGGTCACAAATGTAATTATTACATGGCACAGTGATATCACTACATGACTTTCTTTCTAATTTGTCTAATACTGCAGTGTATAGCTGCTGTGCCAGAAAAAGAAAAAGGAATACGTATCGTCTTATATACATAATACATGATATAGTTATAGTGATAAGGATCAGTCACACAGATGTTTTCTTATTACGTGATACAAATTTGTCACATTTATAACAAGAAACTCCTCTTGTTAACAATATCCTTATTATCTTCTATACAGCCCCATGAATTTTATAATCCTTCTTAGTGTATGCAAACTTACTAAAATATCATCCACTGTGCTCAATCATCCCAAGCAAGTCCAGCAAGTATAACTTAATTACAATATGTAAACAAGCCACATTTTTCAGTTTATCCATTCTGTGCACATTGTTTCTTCATTCAAACATGAATTTCAAGATAACAAGAAATATTTTCCTGAGTTCAGAAAAGAATTACATTTCTGCATTGCATATAAAGCTACTACTTTACATTAAATAAAAATAACTTTAGTAGGAGCAGCACTCCACACAGGTGCACCGCCAGAGCTTTTGGGCCCCTTGAAATAATATCACATCGGGCCCCACTGTCCCTCCACCACAGGCCACACTCAGCCTAAAAATATAACCTTGTGCAGTCATGCAACATTATGCATACAGTGGGATTCACTATTTGATGCAGGACTGATATCCTCTGTAAGAAATGTACTGAAGGCCATCTTTTACATTGTAATCTTAAGGGAAAGATTTGATGAACATTAATTAATAATTTTAATTATTTTTGACAGACAAAAGTTAAGAACTGTGTGCTCAATTTTGTTTACCCTAGTTCAGAGCCAGACAGAGAGAGAGAGCGAGAGATCACACCAGAACACAACTGCCCTTTAACTGATGCTCAGTCAACATATCAACATAATATGATTATAGCCCAGATTATAGACCTCAGTCAGTTGTCCAACTATAGGCCAATATAAAACCTCCCTTTTATTTCCAAGATTTTCATGTCATTTGGCAGATGCCTTTATCAAGAGCGACAGGTCCGCTTTCTTTCATCTCAGAAATATTGCTAAGATAAGAAATATGATGTCACTGCATGACGCAGAAAAACTAGTTCATGCTTTTGTCACCTCTAGGTTAGATTATTGTAATGCCTTACTGTCTGAATGTTCCAGTAGGTGAATAAACATGCTCTGGTTAATCCAGAATGCAGAATCAAAGGTCCTTTTTAGAACAAGAAGATATGAGAACATCACCCCTATCTTATCTACATTGCATTGGCTTCCAATCAAATTTCACACAGATTATAAAATACTGTTGACCTGTAAAGCACTGAATGGTCTGGAACCTCAGTATCTGAGCGAACTACTAGTCCTTTATGACCCCCCATGCCTACTTGGATCAAAAGGTGCAGGCTGTTTGTTGGTACCTCGAATAGTGGAGGCTACAGCAGGGGGCAGAACTTTCTCTTACAAAGCCCGTCAGTTATGAAACAGCCTTCCAATTAGTGTTCGGGACGGTGTTTAAATCTAGGCTGAATACATATTTGTTTAGCCAAGCCTTTTGTTAATAGCCTTCAGTTAGGTAAAGGAGCAGATCTGGAGGGTTCTCATATGAACGACATATATCATAGGGATGGCAGCATATGAACTGCCTCAGCATACACCTAGAACTGTGAAGACGATGTTGGACTGCTGTTCACAAGAGCGGTTCTGCTACAATGGCATAGGACTTAAATTACCATGATGTCTTGCACTCAAATCTCCCTCCCTTTCTATTTGTAATCATTGGCAAATTACTGTTGTATAACTGAATAACACACCCCAAACTGTGCTGTTATACAAAAAGAATGCACATTTGTGTATTATTCTCATATGACAACGCGGTGGTCATTTGTTATTCTATCCTGTTCAATTCCATTCCACTGTAACTATGTTCACACTAGTGAGTGACAAAGCACCATTTTCTCTGTACATGTTCAACACGGAACTGTGATTTTGAAGACAGGGACAAGCAAAAGCGATGGTGAGATTTTATGCAAACTATGAACAGACTAAAACAATAAATCCATACAAAATGTTGGACCAATTTTATGGCATATGTTCTACAATACTGTTCTGTTTCCCTTTAGTTCTCTTTAGGATCTTTAGTTCCTACCTATGTTCCCATGTAATAATTGATAAAAGAAAAGAAAGAAAAAAAATTGTAAATGTGGTTCACTCTTAGTCTGTCATGTATTGTAAGTGTTGCTAAATATATTGTGAATATAAACATTATTTGTGTATTATGATCATTCTTATTCATTTTGGCAGATATTTGAATTATGGACTGTATTAATTTATTATTTTCAGAAAAAAAAATTTTTTTGGGCTTTACAAACAGCATAAAATATTTTATTAATTGAATTATTTATTTTATTGGCTATTAGCTACTTTAAAAAGCTGCATCATTTAATAACATTTAGCAGTCCTTGAAATATTTAGATTATATCACTTTAAATTGCATTATTTAGAATACACAGCAAGTTGTTCAGGTTTCCTCAAAACAGAGCAATATGTAATTTTGTGCGTTTGCTGCAGTAGGCTAGTGACACCTGCAGGCTTAACAGAACATTACATTACATAGCATGTTAAGCTTGGAAACACTTATCTATAGAATCTACCCACGTGGTAATCCCAGGCTGTCATCATAAGAGACTTAGATACAGTGCCTAGTTTTTCACCTACTTGAGCTTTCCCTCATTTTATATGTTGTTTATGTTACATGTTACATGTTACTACAAAGATGCTCTGCAAAATGTTCAACATTTTGGATATCTTTATTTTTATTTTTATTGATTTTTGCAGTGAAAAGAACAACCACCACTACAGCAAACTTTTAAAAATAACATTTTCCTGCAAGTGTTAATTTACTACTACTTTTTCCAATAGTTAAGTTGCTTTATATTTGATGGACCAAAAAAGTTATGAGACTTTACAGCTAGTAGGGTGTCCAAGTTTATCAGAATGTATCAGTGCAGTGTGAACATGTCTGAGAGAATTCCTTGATGCAGGAAGGGAGCCCCAAGGTATTGAGCAGCCTTACTGTCTGGGGGAAGACGCTATTGCAGTGTCTGGCAGTGGTGGATCGGTTGCTCTGAAACCTTTTTGCCAGACAGCAGAAGAGGAGTGAACAATCCATGGGAGGGGTCCGAAACAATGCTGGTTGCATGCCAGATGCAGTGTTTATTGTACAGTTCTCTAAGTGGTGGGAGGGGGGCCCCAATGATCTTCGCTGCTGTTCATGCTGTTCCTGCTGCTGGAAGGACGTCTGATCAGTTTTGTTGCAGTTCCTGTACCAGATTGTAATGTATGCTTTCAATTGTCTAGCTTCTATAGACAATAAACAATAAATTCATCATCAAAATCACCCAAGGTTCCCACTAAAAGCCTGGGAACAATGGCTACAGCATACAATCACATTTAGTTATATATAAGGCCAATGGTGGCCTGGACAAATGAGTCCTTAAATCTGTTCATCCTGTATGATGGCAAGTTGTACCTGCAGCAGCAGCTTGAACTCCTTGAACAGGGGATGGCTAGGATCAGCCAAGATTGACTGGGCCTTCTTTAAAGTCCTGAGCTTGTACAGATGGCTTAAGTCATTTAAGGTCATACCTGCAATCTGTTTCTATTTTTGAGATTAAGTGACCTGTACCAGCTGACAAAGGAGAATGTGAGGACAGATTCAGTTAAACCAGAATAAAACATTTTCATAAAGGTGTTGTTAACATTAAAACTTTGAAGCTGTGATAAAAATACATACAATGATGGGCTTTTCTACACAGAGCATCCACCTGAACCTCAAAGGACAGTTTGTCATTAATTTCAGTGCCACGATATTTATTATGCTACACAAGCTCAACTGCCTATATTTCTCATTAGGCCATAATATTCTTGAATGCATAATCCATCTACTGACAAGAATCAAGTCAGCTACCTTCACTAATAGTACTTTGCTGTCAAACATGTAACATATTATGACTTTAGTAAAACACAAAATACTAATCTCTGTACCTTATACCACAACAGTCAATTACCATAATCTGGCCATGGTCTGTGTGCCTCATTGTCACATGTCTGTACACATGCCTTACTTACTTCTGCATCTGCCATATCTCTCTGTTTACAGTTGAACAACGGTTGGTGTGATCATTAGTTATTACTCTTCTACAGCTGTATGCTGTAAGTCAAACATTAATGAATGTGCTAAATGTTATTCAGTTTGAGCACCAGAGTAATACCAGTTCCTGTGTATATTGGCACAATAAAAAATTTATGGTAGCGTATCTGGATCAGGTGTGGTTTCTCTGAATTTAGGTTTACTACACAAGAATGACAATGTACTGGACATAATTAGAACCAATGTATGTATAACCTAACTTATGTACCTAAATCCTTATTCTGTGGAAGATGACAGTCATCCAATAACACTTTGGCTCTGGACAGTGATTTGTTTGAACGTGTGACCCATAATACAACAGTAAGAAGAAGCAGCTCAACAAGAAGCACAGCTAATATGATTTGGGATTAAAAGTGAAAAGTAAAAGTAAAGTAAAAGTTTTTCAGAGTTGAATAATAAGTTAGATGAAAGTTTTAAGCTTAGACGTTTAACTGAAAACCAAAGGAGGTACTATCATGGCCCCAGTTTAGGTTTTATTGATTATCCAAGATCTTTAAATATAGAATGCTCTATGGAACCTTATGGTCTCTGTGTGAGTGTCTATTTAAGGTTACATTACTATCCTCTGTTGTATAAAAATGGACAGCATACTACTCCATATATACGAAAATGTTTATGTTAAAGATAATAAGAATAAACTGGACAGGAAGTGTCATTGTTTAAATAAGATATCTAACATGCATATAATCTAACATTCTTGTCTTGAAAAAGACTTTGCACATACCCTGGATTCTATTCACCTTATCCCTGCACCCTTGCATCCTTGCATATTTATTCATGCTTTTGAGTGTTTCTGCTGTTTCCCATGTTGTAGGAATCTTGTTGTAGGAATTACATGTCACCTGTGTGGAAGGCCCTGTGCCACTACTGCTGGTCTTGCTGCTCACATTTGTTGCCACGCCACAGACAGCCACTAACGGTCTTCATCATATGTGACGTGACTTTCATCATGGTATATGTCAAGAACTTACACAAAATAGCCCATAATTCTCAGCCTAATCCCTTCTATAGTCAGTCTCCGAATTTTGGGAGACAGCCTCCTCTAGGCAAAGTTGAGGTTGTGCCATATTTTTTCCATAAAAAATTAAATATTAAAGATACACTGCAGGATGTACAAAGCTTGGGATATTTTTTGGGATGTCCTGACTTATGCATTTCTAGAGCATTTTTTGTTTGCATAGGTACAGTTGTAGATACAGTAGGCAAACGTTTGGGCACCCCAACCAAATTCCATATTTTATTGGTTTTTGCAGTGAAAAGAAGTACAACCACTACAGCAAACTTCTTAAAATAAAATTTTTCTGCCAGTGTTAATTTACTACTACTTTACTTAATTGTTACATTGCTTTATATTTGATGACCCCAAAAAGTTATGAGACTTTACAGCTAGAAGGGTGACCAAGTTTATCAAAAGGGCAAGCCCATGCTTTTACCTTATTATAAAGGATCAAGGATCAACAATATCTTTATTATGCCCAAGGGACAATTTGTTGTACAGTCAGCAATATCCACACAACCATCTGATAAACAACAATCATGAATAGGCAATAAATCATCATTAAAATCCCATTGGGTTAAAGTAATAGCCAGGGAACAATGACTACAGAATAAACATCACATTGAGTTATTTAAAAAGCCAAAGGCAGCTGGGACAAATAAGTTTTTAAATCCGTTTGTTCTGTATGCTGGCAAGTTTTTTCTGTGGCCAGACAGCAGCAGCTTGAACTCCTTGAACAGGCGATGGCTAGGATCAGCCAAGATTGACTGGACCTTCTTTAAAGTCCAGACCTTGTACATATAGCTTAAGTCATTCAAGGTCATACCTGCAATCTGTTTCTATTTTTGAGGCTAAGTGACCCGTACCAGCTGACAAAGGAGCATGTGAGGACAGATTAAATATGACTTTAGTAAAACACAAAATGCCAATCTTTGTACCTTATACCACAACACTCATTATCTGGCCAAGGTCTCCAAGTTTGCTCCAAGTCAAACATTAATGAATGTACTCAATGTTATTCAGTTTGAGCACCAGAGTGATACCAGCTCCTGTGTATATTGGCACTATTAAAAGATTATGGCAGTGTATCTGGATCAGGTGGGGTTCTTCTGAATTTAGGTATAATACACAAGAGTGATAACGTATTGGACATAATTAAACACAAGGTGTACCTACATCCTTGTCTGAAGGGGTAAATAAAGGGGGGGGGGGGTAGGGGGCTACAGGACTTAGGAATCACATTACCATACGCTGTTGTGATAGGTAGATAATTTGTATAGGCATGCAATCTACATGGATGTCCTCCTATAGCCTATATTTCTCATCAGGCCATAGCATTCTTGAATGCATAGTATTTCTTGACAATATAACAATATAATAACAACAATCGAAGTTGATAACCACTGTATTACAATACATACAGTGCATATTATACAGTATTACATACAGAATTATATTACAATAGTGTATTGAAGTAGGCTAATCAATTAATCATATCTAACCCTAGCAGATACCAGCATGCTCAACTTTAGTCTACATATATTTTGATGTTAGATTACACCAAATATAGCCTAGATTTATAAAAATGACATTATACTTGAAAATTACTGCAGTCTTCATGTCCAGCAAGCAATAGAAATAGTTGAAATATGAATAAAGCTAATCAAGATTGCAGTCAAACTCAAAGTCTGTGACAAAGAAGGAGCGAGATGCCGTGGTTTAAAAAGGAGCAACCTGAAATCTTACCACTCCGACACTCTTTAATGCATGCGCACACTATTCGGCTTTAATCTGCTGATGAATTTTGCTGCAGTTCTAATGTTAAATAGGCTGTTGGTGTCCGGGACACCATGAGCAAGGCAGCTGTATGAAAACATGAGAAGTAGAATGTAGGCTAATTATTGACCAAAATGCAGATATTCATATTGACTAAGAGTGTGTGCAGACTGTATATTTATTTATCTGTTTGTTTGTTTGCTTGTTTGTTTATTGATTGATTGACTGATTGATTGATAGAAAAAGCTGCGGCTAGACAACAGTAGGCCGTAGGCAAGATTTTCTTTGGGGGCCCTTCTTACTTTGCCTGGGCCCAAGAACTATGACATAAAACTATAAACTATATATAAGTAACTAAAGAAAAGAGCTTTCTAATGTCCTTTAAATGGAACTGCTAGAATTATTAGAGGGATTTAATTATGCTTAATTATCTTTCAACTACCTATGACAATACTCTGTAAATATTCAAATACAATATATGAGAAGCACATGGGCAAATCTGATAATCATTAAAAAAATGTTCCAGTTTGACACTAGATTATGGGCTCAGCAAGTTGTAGAACAGGAGCTACAAAAAAAAGGTTCATCACTGTCTGCTGATAAACGTTCACTTTATTTCAATAAAAAAAAATTTCAAATGTCTGATGACAAAAGTAAATTCAAAACATAATTTATAACTTATATAACCAAAAAATAAAACTGGGAAATGATAAGATGAGGAAAAATAAAATGTTTCAAAACATGTTGAAAAAATAAAATCATACAGTCATACAGTCTGATCTGGAATCGGGTTGTTGGTGTACTCTTGAATAACTCCAGTGTGATGAGATGGAAAAGTTCTAGAAGAGAGACACAAGTTGGAAGCTCCTGAACATCAGCAGACACACATTGTTCACATGGTCTAAAAAAAAGCAGCCAAGGCCCTTCCGAATCCTATCCAAGAACTTGTGGAAGAATGTTGCTCTAATGTCTGCTCTGACATTGTTGTGGTCTATGCATACGCCCACACGTGGCAATAATGTGTTCATGCTGTGATGTTGCTGGTGATAAAGAAAAAGAAGATTAGCAAATGCTAATGAGATCCGTTACTGTTAGACTGTCCCACACTTTATTTTTATTTTTATTTTTTTGCCATTCCCTGTTGAGTCATCTCTGCCTTTCGATATGTGGTTGAAAATGTTGCACTTGTTGCAACATCTACAAAGGAATGGCCAGATTCTCAGAAGCAAGCACCCCTTCTGGACTCTCTAGGCACTGAGGGTCAGAGACTCTTTTACACATTACCAGACCAAGATGAACACATGAAGATGGCTATTATGGCTTTAAAAGCTTGTTTTACTCCACAACATAATATAGTGGCTAAGAACCATGCATGTTCAATCCCCCAATGAATCCATGCTACAGTACGTTGAAGCTATAAGAGACTCTAAGAGGCTACGTGTGAGTTCACATCCAAATTAGAAGAAATGCTACAAGACCAGTTGCTAGAAAACATAGCTAGCCACTGCATACAAGAGCAGGTGATCCTAGAGCCAGATTTAACGTTCCACAGAACTATTACAATTGCTACTCAGATGGAAGCTGTTGGCAAGCAAGTTAGGCTCATTGCTGGTTGAGCGCTCAACACCTGTATCTGCAACACCTATTGGATGCCGGCATCATAACCCACCTCTTAAGCCTCAGTTTGCAAAACCACTTGCTGCTGCTCCTTCTTGTCCTGCATCCAACCGGACACGCTACGTCTGAGGATTGGACAAATCTCTAGCTAACGATCCATGGTGCCCTGTTGCCTCAGCTAAATGTAAGCACTGTAACAAGCCTGGACATTATGTACAAGTCTGTCGTTTATCACAAACATGCCCCGTGCATGAAACAGACTTACCTAAAGTTCAAATTCTTTACTTGGATGAACACAGATCATCTGACAAATTTTGGTGCACAGTTAAAATTAAGACTATGATTGCTACAGTGCCTGTGGAGCTGAATGTAGATTCAGGCTCCTCTGTGTCTGTTCCACCAAACTGCCTCTTTGACAGACACTTCAAAGGAAAACACCTACAGCCTCCAGAATATAAATTACATTTATAAATTTTAAACATAGGAATTTATAAAATGTATCCCCAAAGGGCAAGCCTCTGGCAATGGTGGCAAGGAAAACTCCCTGAGATGACATGAGGAAGTAACCTTGAGAAGAACCAAGCTCAAAATGGAACCCATCCTCATTTGGGTGACACTGGATAGTAGCCATCCAAAGCCATCTTGACAGTTTTTAAGTGTATCTTTAGGCTGTCCATACGGGGCCATGCTCAGCAGGAGCAAGTGGTTTCCAAATGATGGGAACTCCAACTAGAAGTAGAGCATCAGGATGGAACAGGCAGGTCAGGATCACTGGCATCTCTCAGGAGTGGCATATGTAGCTCAACAGTGGAGGGGAGAGGGAGAGAGAGAAACGCATATTGCTATGTTTGCTTATTGTCATGTTATGGTTAAGAACAGTATGACAGATATGATATTGAGATGTATCAAGTCTTAGCCATTATCAAATCCCAGATGAGAGCAATGGAGAAAAGAGCCTCCAAAATGGATACTAGCCCTGCATTGAGAAACTTGTGCCTGTCTTCTTGTTAGAGATACCAAAATCATCTGAAGAATAAGAAGAAGAACATTGACAAGCAAATGGAAAGGAAGCTGAATGAAGCTTTGATGCTCTTCTGCTCCTGCTACAGCCTCCTCCTCAAAAACCTACACTCCTGGAGTCAAAGTCACGGCTGCTGTTAGAGCCTTGTTTTCCACATCCTCCACTCCTGGAGTCAGAGCCACTGCAGCTGTAACTAGTCTCACAGAAAAATGGGCATCAGGTGTAGCCAAGTTTCAGGCAGATGGTTTCATTGCCAAAAAACTAAAAAGTGAAGAGCACTCTATGGACTTGTACAGAAGGATTGCATCTATTGTCTGTTATTGTCTGTTTTCTGTTATTACAAACTATAAAGTGTCACAATCGCTGCCAAGGTGCTGATCCTGAGATGGTGTGAGTGTGGGAGCTGTCCAGGGTACTCCATATTTGACATATCTTCATTACACATGGTTGCAGAGTGCAGGATATCATTATCAAAGTTAAAAAGCCCGCCTGCCAACTTAACTCTAGTTACATAACTGTACTGTGAAGATATATAGAACAAGCTTTTCCTTTGAGGCCAAATTATTTTTACTTTTAAATCAGTTTTTCAAACAGAACATCAAAGATTAAATCAATTGTGAATTGGCATTCATCTTAGCAATAGGACTACAGTTGACTGTCAGTTTTATTACAGGCTTGCAAGTGAGTATACATGCACATCTTTTGGCATATCAATAAGCAAAAATCTCATACCCCCCTCTTTAAGCCCAGACTGCAAGTGCATTTATTTTCAATACAACAGACAAATTTGGTAACATGGAGTGGTGCTTTATAAATAGAGTGTGCCCCAAATCTTTAACTGAGCCAGTTTTCCTTTATGACAGTCACTAATGCACATCTAAATCAGAGCATTCGTTCTGGAAAATCCACTGATAAGTCATTTTTGTATTGGAGAAATATCTTAAACACAATTAGGCTAACTGTTTATCTTGCCAGTACTGTTGGAAGCTGTCTAAGCTATAGCAACCTTCTAGCCTACCTGTTAACTCTGACAGACTGCATCCTTCACAGCTGACGAGATTTACAGTTACAAATATAGATGTTATTTTCAAAAGCTTGCCAGTAAATTCAGCAGATTTTTGTCTCTTGTGCCATTTTTGGGCACTGCTCTCATTTCATTTTCAAAATGACTCAGACAGAAAGTTGTAGTGATTCGAAATTGCCACCTAATATATCAAATGGAACAAAAGATGCATTTAACAAAGAAAACTATGGACCATCAAAGATTTTTTTCAAATATTTGTTTTATTTTTATGGCAAAATTGGTTCGGAAAATACAGACAATATCGTGATGTGCATTTTTTTTAATAATACATTTTTTTTTTTAGCAGTGTTGTACTTAACCCACGGAATACCAAAGAAAACTGGGCTCCAACACATAACAATCCTATGTGTCTAGCTTAACCTGTCTAACATTTAGTGATGTTTAATGTAATAGCTTTTCCAATATTAGGATGTAATACAGGTGAATGCCAAGGCTGTTCTATAAAACCTGCTATAACACCAAAGCAGGATGTTTGCAGAATGTTACCCATCCCTCTCTGAGGGGGTTCATAGGAAGGCTCACGAAAGGTGGAGCCCATTCAGAGTGGCCGTGCCAAGAGGATCAAGGCTATAAAACCATGTTGAGCCACAGAAACTGCGGCTCTTTAGCACAGCTGGGCTTCACTGAAACACTACAGAGGTCACCTCTGCACATTTCGCCAACTAACTGTAAGCCTTTTTCTCCTCTCAGACTTGTCGATTTCTTTTTTAATGTACTTCTTTGATTTTCTTTTCTTTTTTATTTGCTTAGCTATTTTAAAATATGGCATAAAAAGAGCTCTTTTGTACTTGTCTGCAATGTGGATTGTATTTGTTAAATTCAGGTTTATAATAGATACAATAAGAAAAGGTTATGAGATGGTCAGATCTTGTACTTAAATAAATATTGATAATGATATTTTGTCCATTTACATTTGCAATTCCTTATTTTTTTCTAATAGTTATACATGATTAAATCCCTTTGTTATATTTGACACTTCATTGGCTACTTGCACAAAATTAATAGTCATTTTACAAGTAACGTATTTAAAAGTAAAGTATTTTCAGAATGCAATACAAACACATTTACAATCACAGTTAAACAGGTTGATATAATAGTAAGAATAACACACTCTGGTACGTACTACAAACCTGCAAAGCTAGTTATTAAACTTGATGACCATTTGTATGAGGTCAAAGCTTGGAAAGTTAATGGCTATTGATCCTGACACACAGTGTAGACCCCTCAGCATGCACCACTTGCAGATAATCATACAGCCAAGGGTTGATCTTTTCTGCCACTCTTTCTGGAGTGAAACATTCCTTCAAATGTGCTCATGCCTGTGCCACTGGAATAGATGATGAGAGAATTTACTCTAGACAATGACCAGACTGGCCACATCACTATATAATACATCATTTTAATTCAGCTTTGTAAATAAAGCTATAAGTACTGTAATAAGCACTACAATCATGGTCTAATCAGGATCTAACTTAATCAGCTACAAAGTGCTTTGAGTGAAGGTAGTTGACTTTATAATATGGTTAACGTATACCTTCTTCTCCCATTAGGCCAACATTTCTGTTAAAGGCCATGGCTGACAGTAAGATCTTAGATGACAAGGTGAAGCGAAAAATTATTAAGGCGCTGGAATGTGTAGCCGCCATCTCATCAGCAGCCGCTGTGGTGAACCCCATCTTCGGTGTGGCAGGCTCTCTGATCCGTTTCGTCCTTAACAAAGTGGATGATGAGGAGATTATAAAACTTCAATGTGAGTTTGGCAGCATAAACCAAGCCTTGGATGAGCTTTCAAAGAAGAATAGTGCCACAGTGCATCAGATCCAGAAGGAGACAGTGGACGGGCAATACACCAAGATAGAGGACAATCTACGCAACCAGTTCAATATGTACATGGAGGTGCTGAAGGCAAAGACTGGGAAGGAGCGCAAGCGTGATGATTTCAAGGAAAGGTATGGCAGAGACATGAGCGACCAGGACCTGCACACACTCTATGACGGCGTAATGGGCAAGCCCAAGCTCTTCAGCCGGCCTATCCTCGAGGTCTACATGGCACACTCACAAGGAGATCGTGAAGTGCTGGAGTGCCTGTGCACACGCCTCACCTACCTGTTCTGCATCGGCCTCATCGCTCTGATGGGTTACGCTGCCATCGTTGGTGACGATGAAGAGGGCCTGAGCAAGGAGTGGGCTGAGAAGATGGAGAACGTGCAAGAGAAGATGCAGGAGGTGCTCAGCAAGTGCAAGTGATTTAATTTCATCGCTTTATTAATGAGTTAATCATTAATCTATGAGTTATTTCTTTATAATCATTAGTTAAACCTTCATTATATTCCTTAATCACACTTGTGCAGTGTAATCAGTAGTCTAGTGCATCCACCTCTCGTTATTTAGGCTTGTGATTGAGAAAAGCAGGAAGATGTCGTCTAAGGTTTGATAAGGAATGGAGGGGGGTCAGCTATGTTAGGACTGAGATGTATGATGAATAGATAGGTTTGTGACCTAAAGTAGGACTGAAGATGAAATTAAATAATTCACAGTCATAGAGGTACATCAGATCTGCACATACAAATTTTTTCTGTTAATTAAATAATCATTTATGATTTGTGTTCATTTTATTTTAATTTGACCAATAAGCATGATGTTCTTTATTTACCTGTAACCAATTATGAAAAGCTTGTTCTGTATAATGGCATGTAAAACCTAGGTTGTTGGAGCCTTCTCCCCACCTGGAAATGAAAATAAACCTATTACTCTGGAATCAACTGTGTCTCTGGGAGTTTATCTTTTATCTGTCTTCAGAAGGAACTCTTTTCCACCACAGTTCCTTTGCCCTGATTCACATAAGCTTGTGTGTTACAATGACATTATTTAGTACCACTATCCTTATTAAATGGGACAGAACATTTATTATTTTAGAAAAATGCAAGTCAGCATCTTTAATTCATCCAATAAGAGTGTAAATAAACCTAGTCTGTATTCATTCTTCCAAATAGCCTATGCCAGATTCCTGAGAAGCAGATCTGGGGTATGCTACTGAGTGTACCTTTCAGTCCGGAAGGCTAATACATGAACATTTGGGAGATGGCTCAAGCAAACGTTTGCATTTATAATTAGAACACTTATCAACTTATAAACAATTGAACAAGGCTAGCATTAATCAAATCTTATTCTGTCTATGCTAACCAGTTATAAAACCCAGTTATTAAATTTGGTTAACTGGTTGATTGTGTAACTAAGGGGGCAACTACTTTTTCACACAGGACTAGCTGGTTTTGGGTAGTTTTTTCCTTTTAATAAAATTATCTTCTAAAAAACTGCATTTTGTGTTTACTCAGAGTGCCTTTGTGTTACATAAAATTTTCTGTTACAAGTAATTGTGACAAATATGCAAAACTAGAAGAAATGAGGAAGGTGTGAAATACTTTTACACAGCACTGTACAATAAAAAAAAAACTCAGAGACAGAGACACTGGCTCTCTGCAGCAGCACACACTCACAGCCTCAGCCACAACCCCAATTATAACACCCACAATGCAGTGCACTTAAACATGAACACTTTATTCTCTAATGTTAGCATAACTCTGAAGTTTATGTAGAGTTAATATGCAAAATGTACAATTATAGGCAGTTCTGGTAATATAATATAAGTGGCTAAAAAGATTTGGATTAAACAAGAAATCGGTGGTCTCTTTTTGCAGACTGCCGAAAGCTAAAGAAAAGAGAAGCAAACGGAGGTAGTTGTTTGATGTTTAAGCTTTTTTCATTATTAATAAAATGAATATCTTAGTTAATAGGCTATTATACTCTAGTCTTTACAAATGTTTGTAAATAATTATTGTTGGTTAAGAAAATTAAACAAAAGTGTTTATTTTTCTATGTGACAAAACATTTAAGTTGATAAAGAATAGGAAAGCAAATGTTGCATTTTTTATTTTTATTTTTTTTGGTAATAAAATTTTCTTTACACTTTCTTTTTTTAAAACAGTGTGGAAAAATTTTATGGTGAACCAAGTGTCATGAATCAGATTGAATCCAATTGTGAATTGGTTGAATCAGTACATGGCAACCAAATTTGAATTTACTTTTTGTGGTCAAAACCAGAGGGTGTCCATCAGAAGGTAAAAGGGATCCAAAATGAGTTTAAAAAAGAAAAAAAGGCTGGGGCAGCAGCAATCATCATTGAACATCCAAAACCTGAGGCAGAGATCATTTTTACAGCCAAATGCAACTTTAAGAATACAAATATAAATACATTCATCAGTCACTTTGAGGAAACTGAGGGAGAAAAGAATCTCAGTTGCTTGTATGATGCCATCACTCTGGAGAAGCAATGCTGGACACTGAGCAGGAGGGCAGTGGAGGAATTCGGTGCTCACCTGAAGAAGCTGTTCGTGGTTAGGATCATAGCATTGATGGGCTACGCTGCACTAAATGAAGGCGCTGTTGGAGAGGAAATGGTGGCAAGTCCGTATGGAGAACATGGAGAAACGTATGAAGGCAGCAGTGGATGAATGTGTGAACAACTTTTCTGCACAAGCCAAGATTGACCTGGATCATATGCTCCAGGAGAGGCAGAGCAGTGTCGACCCTGGCTTTACCAAATTCCTACTGGATGCCCTTGTCGAGAAGTATGACTGGGTCTCCTGGTCAGTTAGGGTGTTTAAAGATGATGATGTTTGGAAATTTCTGTCTCACAAGCGGCACCATGTAAGTGGAGGAGGTGGCAATTATTTTGAGCAATTGGGCAATAATAAAATAAGGATTGTGGTGTCTTTCACTGAGGACCCTAAACCACTCAGCAAGAGCCAGATAAAGGATCAAATAGAGGAAGAGAAAGGTAGCATGGAATCTATAGTTGAGTCTCTGTGCAAGAGTTTTCACAGCTGCCTTGTCCATGCTGTCAGTCGCTCTGTCAGAGTGGAGGAAGCCAATAATTTCAATCCTGAGCACATTTATTATATTTCTCACAAAAAAGCCCGCATTTGTATCCATTCACAATAGCAGAATTTAGATAACATTAAATATATTAATGGCAGTCAAGGTCTACACTATGTGCTCTGTTTGGACGGAGATTGGATTGGACTAACTAGTGGACCCCTTAATTTGGGTCCACTGGAACAAACGTATAACTTATAATTTTCTCAGATCACAATTATACACAGATAATTTTTTCCAAATTTTATGTTGGGTGAGATGTGCTCTGTGAGCTTTTATAACAGGGGTTGTATTTTTAATGGTTTTGCTTTAGAAGGGTAGATTTTTTTATATGTGTATCTCCACATTCAGATTGTTTCAATCCATGTACTGTGGAATTGATTTTTGTGCGGTGCGGTGGTTAGCACTGTCGCCTCACAGCAAGAAGGTCCTGGGTTCGATCCCCGGGTCACCCAGGGTGCCT
>JAQQZR010000019.1:857073-888411 GCA_030068235.1 Notoglanidium macrostoma
TCATCGCTCTGATGGGTTACGCTGCTGTCATTGGAGATGATGAAGAGGGTCTGAGCGAGGAGTGGGCTGAGAAGATGGAGAACGTGCAAGAGAGGATGCAGGAGGTGCTCAGCAAGTGCAAGTGATTCCTTTCCCCTGATTCTCTCTCTCTCTCTCACACACACACACACACACACACCGAGGACTCCTATTGTATTCCCTAGAGGTCTATGCTGTCTTTTTTTTTGGTGTCTCTATTGTCCTCCACTCACGTCTCTCTGCCATATACCACATATTCTCCTGGGCCTCACTGTTGTTCCTGATGTGTGTGTTTTATTTTTCTTCAATTACTGACTCACTGTCCTCATCATCACCTCTGTTTTTTCTTATATGCTGCCTTGTATAAATCCTGTCATACACATTGCCCCTGATAAGAGAATGAACGCCCATGATAGTCTCACCCATGATAGTCTCCCTCCATCCACCTGAGGATTCTCCCTTTACTCTTTAAAGAACTGCAGACATTAAAGCCAAAACGCTGTCAAATTTCTTATCAAAGTGTTCAGGGTTTTACAACCAACTGAAGTCTGAGATTCATTTGTAGTGTCCATTAAGGTTTATGCACCATGTTGACTAAAGCCCCATCCTCACTTATATTTCGTAATATAGCCACCAACTGGGCTAACGTGATAACGTTAGCGTTTTCAAATCGTTTTTGCCTTGTCATATTCATATGACAAAAAATATTTAAAATCCTACTTCATCACGCCAAAACAAATCTGAATCTGAGGGTTCAACAATGCTGTGTGTGTGAGCGTGCGTGTGTGTGTGCATACTGGTATTGTGTCACATTCACACCCAGTTGCTTGCGATTGGTTTTCATAAATCCAGTCATTCAGCAGCACTCCCTGCACTTTGGGCGGTTCTACTACAGCATCTAAAGCGTCTTAAAGAAGGAATGTCATGTATTTGGTGCTGTGAACACTAACATTTTCTTTTTTTTTTTTTTTTTTTTTTTTAAATAACTGGAACACTATTTGGTTTGAAACTTTGGTTTAATGAGGAACACAGGGAACTAATACTACATGCTTCTGCCTTACAGCAGGCCTTTGCTCATGTTACCTTAATACTGAACACTACATGTAAACTTAAGCCTTATGAGACTAAACACTACAAACATCCCAAGTTCCTATTTTTCTTTCAACGTTTTGTACTCCTGCCTTTCTGTGTTACAAAAAGCAGTTTGGTTACAGCAGTATGGCATTCCATGCTATATGGCTCTGTTACGTGGGAAAACCCAGTGTTGGGTTCGAACTGCTTTCAAATCCTTTATCTTTAATCTAAGGAATGTAAAGATGTGCAGCTGTTTGTGGACACTACAGATGTAACGGTCTGTCACTTCTTCTTAATGCTGAAACCGTGGAATAATGTTGAGGTTTGAAAGCATGAGCTGAAATGCTTTTTTTTAATCCGTTTTTTTATTATTATTATTATTATGAACTACAATTTTTTTTGTGTTGTGGCTTAAAAACACTATCCTCATCATTTTCATTTTTTACACTTATTTACACTGCATGTCCAAAGTCTTTGAACCCCTTTCATGCAGTTTAATCACAATTACTGGCACAGACTAAACAAAAAATGCACTTAAATGAGGAAATCTTTGTTGCGCTAAAATCCTGATCAGACTCTAAGATAGAGCGGTTAATCCTACAGTTATGGATAGAGGTATATTCTCTCAGATTTGCTTCACAGCTGTTGGTAGTCGGGTAACAGAATCTGACTCGTAACTCTATTTAGTCTTACATTATACACCTTCAGCATCGATTCAGAACAAACCGCTTAAAGTGCATGCTCATCTTTCGCAGGCCGTTTACTGAACCCTATACCATTAGTGCCTCCTGCATATGTTACACATATAACTGTTACTTAAATCAACTTTCACTTTGTTTGATGAATCCATTACTCTGTCTTTGCTCTTCTCAGCACAGGATCAAATAATACGTAGATACTCTTGGTCATGCCTATATACACATCACTGTAATCTATATACATGCTTAAAGTCCGTTAACATGCACTTTTAAAATGAGAACAGTTTGAGATCTTTGTCCGAAACAGTTCATTGTCACCGGTCAATGCAAATTGGTTAAAAAAAAAAAAGTGGGTAATGCTTTGTGCACCAGGGACAATGAGAGGCATTGTGAAATGATGAAGATGCTTTCCTGTTCTTTGATTATTTTTTTAGTTGCTGATTAATGATGTATTAAAATGCACTTCCAATAAAGATATGAATATATGAATGCATAAAATGACTTGGATTATTTTTCACACATACACACTGAAATGATCACTATTTTGAAACTGTAGCATGAAGCCTATATTGACTGTAAAGACTGATTTTCTATTTAATAATAATAATAATAAGTATTAAATCCACACAATTCCACTTACTGCCACTAGATGTCGCCATTGCATTTTCATCTACAAGACTATGACAGCGTACTGAATAATTACATATAAAACAATGACAGACAGTGATTGCTTATAATATTGTGTTAATTAATTAAACAAAATAGTGTTGCTGAGTTAAGAAATAAGGAATATCCCTTGTCATGCAGAGAGACCAGTGCTAGAGAGACAGGATTTTTATTGCCACCCTAAAATGTCAATATAATGCTTTATGTTTCTTAATAATGCATCATGCCATTTAAGCACTACTATTACAGCCATGAGGTCTTGTTAAAATCCTTTACACATCCTTTCTTTTTCTAGGCTTTTAAAAATTATAAACTCGTTTAAAGAAAAGTAAAGAAAGAAAATATAAATTAATTTAAATTAAAAAATAAAAAATATACCAGTGGATAAAATAAAACAACTGCATTAAAACTTTATTGTTGAAGGGATATTTGCCATTTAACACTATCCCCTTTGAAAATGTGTGGTTGTTAGCAAATACTTAAAATATATATTTTTAGGTACTTTGATGTAATGAATCTTTCTGCCACTAGAGGTCAGTAGTAGTTTCCAATAGATTTATGGCTAAAATTAAAGGTATCAAGGGTTCCTGGTTCAATCCTGAGCTCAGGTTATTGTTTGTGTGAACTTTAGTATGTTCCACCTATGTTTATATGAGTTTACACCAGATCCTCCAGTTTTCTCCAATTGTCAAAAAACAAACAAAAAAAACCCCAAAACAACCAAAAGCCAGTCTGGTAGGTGGAGTGCATGGTGACATGCTATGGACTGGTGTCCCAGTGCACCCAGTGTTAAATGAGTTAGGTCCAGACCCACTGTGACCCTGACCCTGATAAAGCACTTACTAAAGATAAATTGATTATTATGGTGGGCATTATCTTACTATTCTCTTGTTTTACGCCAGCTGTAAGTCTCATCAATTATATTTTCAAAAGCCTTGTCACAATCACTCAGAGAAATATGAGCCAAAACTGTAAAACTGCTTTGATAATGCAAATAAATTAAAGAAAAAATATAATAATAATAATATCTGATATAGGGTGCCTATATTTATTTTCACTGCACTGCATAGTTAACACAGCGTCTTTACTAATGATATGAAAACACAATGTTTAAAAGCTGACAGCCAAAATGTTACTCAGTGTAGCTTCATGAACTGACCAAAACTACAGCGTGGTTAATAAGAGTAAATAGAGACAAGCATTCAAATGATGCAGAGGCTACAATGGGAGGATAGAGGTCATCTAAATGGAAAAAGAGCCTTTAACAATTATTACTGTCAATTATTTATATCTTGCAAAGCACTTAAATAAGGTTTTCTACAGATGAACGCTAATATGTACTGCCCTCTAGCGGCATTAAAGCGCAAAGACCAGCTCAGTGAAAGTACTTGAATTATTAATAATATAATTCTTCTCATCGTCCCTTTAGACATTTTGAATACACTGAATTCCAGGACAGAATGCAAATACAAAAAGGAAGTATAACTTGTAACGTGCAAAACACAGCATGCAGTTTACTAACACAAAATATTAAGTCAACTGTATGTAGGAAACAAACTTGACAGGGTTGTTGTTGTTTTTTTTTCCTATACAGCACATAATGGAGTATTTTAAGTCTGTTACACCACAACATGTTTTGTATTATTGAATAATTTATTTAATTTATTTAACACATCATACCTTTTATTCATTCATAATTGCATGTAATGTTACGAAACATTGAAGAAACAAGTTATCTGCCATTATGATCTTCGCCAGCCTCTCTTTTTTATTTTCCTTGAAGTTAATAAAACAAAACAAAAAAAAAAACAAACAAAAAAAAAAATGCAGTTTTCATGTTAACAAGAAACTGCATCCTATAATCTCCTCTGTCCTGAAAATATAAAAAGGATTGAATTCATATAAACTTATGATTTGCAGCTGCACTATTGTCAGAGCTGTTATTATAAGAAATTAATCAATACCTTCTGGCCTGAATCCAAAACAATACATTATAAAGCATATCCTATTCCAGCTACAAGAAATGCATCATACACCATCAATTACAATTTTAAACAATTTTCACAAATTTCCTTCTTTCTTTTTTTCATTTGTTTTTTAAGCAAAAAAAACCAAAACATACAGTATATGAGAGATTTGTTAAATAACTGGTAACTTTTTGTACTTAACATATCCGTGTCTAAGCGAACCTTTAAAAAAATAATCTATAGGGAATTTATCAAAATACACCATGACAACCACAATATTCTGTGGGCACCATGTCATGTTTTGCATGAAGGCCATGAAGCTTACAGAGTAAACACACCCCAATTTTTTTTAATGACAATACTCAGAGAATGTCTGCTTGTGAACTGATATTTGGCTCAAGTCTATTAAAACAGTCTATATAATCAGAATCAGTCACCCAAAAGACATTAAACATTTAAAAAGACTTTTCTAAAATAAAGTTAAAATAACGTAAAAATATACCATGTTGGTTCAGCAACATGCTCGGCACCTTCACTAGTACATAATAGGAAAATTAGTGTAAAAAGTGCTGATACTGTCACACTTAACAGTCAAAGTGTTGCCAAAGTAGAGCCTTTGATGCTAGATTTGTTTTTCAGATTAGATTAGTTTTAAGACCCAGACCCATTTGACAACTTTATTTCAGAGGTGAGGCCAATGGCAACTCTAGTGATGTTTTGAGCAGACATTGGTAATTACCCTGACATGGTGCTCTAGCTCACAGCTGCTGGTTAGACAAATTCAGAAAGCAAGTCCTCTTGACTCACCACCAGTGTGTAAATCCTGGCTGAGTTGTGCTTGTGCAATCTAACGACCAATCACTAATCACTATTGTCACGAATGGCCAATCACAGACCAGCCTTATTCATCAATCACTGACTGATCACCATCGCTAGCTCCACCCAATCACAAATCACTATTGTTCCCAATGATGAATCACTGATCAACGTTGTCCCTAACGACCAATCACTGATCATTTTTCCTCGATGCCCAGTCACTGATCACCATTGTTCCCAAGGAATAATCATTTGCACTCTTTGACAGAAATAATAGAGTTTTGTAAATGTACAAATAGATAGTTTTTGGTTCTGTGACCAAAGATGACTTCTTTCTATAACAAGACGTTATAATATATTATTTTCTATTCTAATAATAATTAAAAAAAAAATCAACGATCATCAGTCAGGCTACATAAGCTAGGTTTTGAGGAACAAAAACGTACCAACTTGCCAGGCTAATTACACAACGTACCAAACAATTTTGACTTGTGGTAATTCAAAAATCAACAAAGCAAACCCTCTTAACCATCCTCACACACATTTAAACCCCTCTAACATTCCTCTCAAAGCTAGAAAAACAGGTTTGGGGGCGAGGGCCTCCCTTCAAGGAAGGTAAAACACAGAAACCTATTGTAATCCAGTTATTGAAAAAGATAAATGTGATTTTACTGTTTTCCACAAATGCTGATTTATTGATGTTGATTAAAAAAAAACCCACAGAGAATAAAGAGATGTCCAAATTCCCTTACTAATTTACTAAAGAGTATGTCAAAACATCTGGCGGTGTAATATTAGAAAATGCCAGTTAGTAATAGCTTTAGCATCGTGTCTTTATTAAAATGATTAATTATTTAAATTTCATACTCTACATGCCAAGCCTTAAATGGTTCTCAACCTTATTCGGAAAGCAGTCTTTCTTCACTGCATGGATGAAATACTGACATGTGGAGCTATAACTGCAATACAAGTAGCACAATTTCATGTCTATCAACAATTTAATCAGTATTCAGTGTCTTTAAATGAGATTTATAAACCTACATGTCCTGTACAGACGGCTTGTGTTATATAGAAATCGAGGCCACGGAGATGAGACTAGTTCCTGTCGCAGGTTAAATAAATAATTGAGGCGTGACCTTTATGTGAACAAAGTGTTTAGAAATGAATTTCGGTCGATTTGAATTTCTTCTGATCGATTCTCATCTCATCAAGAGTAATCAGAGGGAAAAGGCACGTCTAATATATATATATATATATATATATATATGTAGCCTTTCCAAATGTCTAACCAGAATGAATATTACCACAATTCCCAAACCTTTAAAAACCAAGCTAAAAATTATGACGTCAGCTTTCGGATATTTCTACATAAATAATTTATAAAGCACTTACCTTTTATGGTGGTGGGACGGTTGTGAGTGTAAATGTGGCCGGTAGATCGGAGAAATGTTGCGCACCATGCGTAAATTTTCCCCTCTCCAAAGATCACGACGCAGCTAAAAAAAAAAAAAAAAGATTGTTTCAAATAAAAACTATGAAGTAGACAGAAATAAAGAAGGGATCACGTTTTAGTCAGGTGTAATGAAGCAGAAAGAGGTTTTACCCGACTGTCACGAAGAGCTTCCCAAAAATGGCTCATGGCTCAGCGCGCACGACTCTCTCTCTCTCTCTCTCTCTCTCTCTGTCTCACACACTCTCTCTCTTTTCCAGATGCATCAGTCCTCAGCCGATGCTTTAACATCACCACACGACTAAACCTGAAAAACTTAAGGGACATTGGGTGAATTTGGAACGTTTCCCCAAAGGCTTCTCCTGAAGGACTTGTGAATCTTCATCATTTTCAGGTACAGACATCTGTCCTTATATTCACACCGTCCTTGCACTTGAGTTTAAGGGTATTTTAAGGTGTGTCTCTTTGCAGGGGCCCTTGGATTTAATGGATGTAAGGATAATTAAAAACGTGCACCAAGTGCAATCAATTCGATTGAGTTTTCCGATTTTGGTTCTTGTTGGGTTCTCAATAGGTTGTTTTATAGCGCGAGCTAAAAATAGCACGTTTCCCAGCCACCATGAAAGGTGGCTTTTCCGTGCGTCATTATTTATTTATTTGTCTATTTTTTTTTTTTTTTTTTTTTTTTTGAAAAAACGATTTCTAATTCAAAAGTAAGGTTGATGAGTCATTTTAAATTTGTAGTTTTGAATGCTTATTAAATTGACATTCATTTTTATTCGCACATCCACACCACAAAAATAACATCTTAAATAAACAAGTTGTCTTGTTCGTATTTTTTCCTTGTGTCTTCCTTGAGTGCAATACATATCTCATGCCATCACTTAAAATACTGTTTCCAGTGTTCCTAATGGACTTTGCTTGGTTGTTGATTTTAGCCATGCCCAGTCCACTGGAGAAAGTCGTGGCACAGAAGAAGGAGGCCATTGAGGCTGTAATGGAGCTGTTCGAGAGAGGAGCCGAGGTCTTGGCTAGTACTGTCGGGGAGATTTTTCCCCTGTGTGAAGCTGCTGCTCCAGTCCTGAAGCTAGCTTTGAACAATGTTGAGAGTAAAGAGGTATTCTATGTCAAGGAGCAGTTCCTAGTTGTGAGGAATAGGCTCGATGTGATCTCGTCCCAGCTTGAAGATATCAACTGTGAAATACAGAAGGGGCGTGTTGATTCACAATACTTTTCCGTGGAGGAGAACCTACGCAACCAGTTCCGCAAATATCTCGACATCTTGGAAGCCAAGCCCCAGTATCAGGAGGTCAAAACGCGTTTGTTCCTGGACCATTTTAGCAAGACGGGAGGAGAGAGGAACCTCTATGTGCTTTATGATGCCCTGATGGGCACAAACACTTTCGGAGAGTCCATCTTGGAGGTGGTGGAGAGATATGAAGCTAGGAACAGAAGGGTCCTAGAAGACTTCTGTGTCCGGATGAAGGAACTGTTTTGCCTGGGGTTGATTGTCTTGCTAGGTCATTGTGCCCTCATTCAAGGGGAAGATATGGAGCAGGAAAAGATCTCTGAATGGAGCAAGAGAATCCAAGAGGTTGAGACCAAGATGAAGGCAGTCATTGAAGAATGTGTGAGGTCATTTGCTGAGCAGGCACATCTGGACATCCAGAGGCTGGTCCAGGAGAAAGAGGGAGGGAGTCTCCAAGACACAGCCCAGGAGCTGCTCGATTTCCTGGCGAGGAAGTACGATTGGATCAGGTGGTCTGTCCGCATTATTAACCACTCAGGCAGCAGCTACCGCAACTGGCGTGCCGGAGACAACTTCCAACATGTTATAGGACAGAACTGGTTTGATGTGCTGCAGGTAAATGACACCAACGTAGTGGTGTCCTACTGCGGCAATCCACAGCCTCTTCCCAAGGATGACATCCAGCATATGATGGACGGTCCTACTAAGAAGGGAGATGCCAAAGCTGTGGTGGAGAATCTGGAGAAGCAGCTGTCTGGTTTTATGGTCCATGCTGTCAGCCGTCATAAACAGAGCTTCGCAGCATGGAACTTCCCAGAAGACTGCCATTATTGGGAGAGACATAAGAATGTGGCTCTCTGTGTGCATTCAGATTAGCAAGAAAGCCAAAAGATGAAACTAGATGCCTTATTCATTATAAATTGTACACTTTTAATTATATGATTAAAAACCAAAGTGTTTAGCATTTAAACATGATTGTATTTACCATTACAACAGATCCTTAACCTGACTTCTTTACTTAACTTATACTCATAATGCTAATCACTAATCACTGTCTTGTCTTTATGTCTATACCAAAGTCGTGATTTACATGTTTGTAATTAACCACAGCATGCACACTGGCATTACTTTAGCTGCCCCTTAAATAAAAGATTTCTTGAAGATCCCTTAATCTAAATCTGTACTGCACATCATGCTTGCTATGTTAAAAAGGCATCCTACTGCTACCTCTGTCAATCGAGAGCACTATGCAGCACAATAACTTATGGAACAGAGTCTATTGTACTAATAAATCATGATATAGTCACAATTAATAGCATGTCTTGCCATTTGCCCATTATCCGCCATACAGGCCACCTAGTCTCAGCATCAGATTCTTTTTTTGCACACTTTTCTGACCACATCCTTCAGCATCTTGAAATCAGCTCTCTGTACTTACGTGTTTATTAAAGTTCTGGTTTCCGACAAAAAAGCAAACTTTTGATCACTGAGACAGTATGCCTTTTAGACAGTGTTAAAAACATTAAAAACATGTTTATGGTGTCCAAATCATATTCCAGTGATTTGTTTGAAAAAAGTGGTGAGTAAATATATTTGGCCATTTGCAAGGTCAATCAAGCAGCATCTTCCTGAGAATGTAGGTGGCTTGCAAGACAAAAGGTCACTCATTATATTTAAAGGACAGAGAACATTATGAGCATCCTGTACTTGGGTACTGGGGTACATATTTTGATGCATTGCAGTGCATTGGGAACTTATGAGTACATTGGCTATTTTTCCACATTATGCTCCCCAAATAGTGCAGTGTAGGACAGAACATCTTGTGGACTAAGCACCATAACTATTGATTTTGCTTAACAATATGGCAAGAAACATAGCTTTAGACATTACATATGCCTGCCAAAGTCCTGCCCTATTTATGATGTGCAAAATTGCTGTCTCAGGATGGCCTACGTAGACTTGAAACAGAGCATAAAAGATGTCAGCTATGAAAGGATCCAGCAGATCACAATGTCAATCCAGCTTTCCTTGTTCTTGTGCAAATCCTGGCCTGATTACAAGAATAAAACTGAACCCTGAGGAATTCTACAGTCTACCTACACTTTCATCATAAGACAAAAATCCTCACAATGGGCCTAATTTAATCAGCATAACTTCAGAAACTGATCTGCTGTCAGTAAACATCAGAATGATATACGGGACACATAATTGCATTTTCTGTTTCCTGTTGTTACACAATATCACGATTAACAAACCACGGTCTGACGTCGATTGCTGTTAAGTCTGTGCAGTGGACACGTACACCACTCAAAGCCACGTTTAATTTAATTACAGGATTTGCACACAAGTCAGCATTTCCCACCGTGCAGGTCTGTTGGTGCAGAGCAGATGAGGCCTAGAATGCTGAACTCAGCTCAATAAAGCTGGACATAAAGCTTGCTGGGATGGTGAGCTAGGGAACCATTCATCACTTCCATCAGAAAAAAGAGCTGGAATAAGGGCTTAAGCTAGCATTATTGTAAATGAGTATAGCCAAAACGATGGCCTCAAAGTCTGAACCATGTGCTGTATGATTTGTTTTGTTACAATTACTAGAATAGACATAGATATGAATTATGTTACTTGGGAATTAATAAAAGTGTAATATTAATAGGTTTTTATTGTTGCTTAAACATACTTCACTGTGATATATTTTCACACACACACACTCACACACACACACACACACACACAGACACACAAACCATGACCTTCCACACTAAATAGGCTATACAGTCTCAGCTTTATTATATTAGGATGTGAAACAATTCAAACTGTTCCTTCTGAGTAGAAACCCAAAGCTCAGCCAATGGCAACTCTTGTATTCATTAGTGGTTGAGTGGCTTCTGTCCTGGTTGGCATTATCGATCTGGAAAGCTATTATCTCTGATAAAGGTTTTGCTGTGGCTTACTTTAAGCCTCAGCGTCACTGTGGGAAAACCTGCGCTTTTCTGATCCACCTGATCAGCCATTACACCTCCTCCTTCCTCCTTTATGCAGGATGTACGTCTGTAACTGCGTCTGTCCTGGGGGCAGATGGCGCTAGTTGCACATTTATTGCAGAAAGATCTTTCTCTGGGTGTGTGTATATGTGTGTGTCCTTCGCTGACATGACTACTTCCTCTAAGAGTATGTGTGTATTTATATTTAAAATGTTTGACAGGATATGATAGATGTAACACAGAAGAGTTGTAAGATGTAAGAGCACAGAAGAGGAAAGAATTTCCAGATTTGTACACGGTCTCTTCTCTGAGCTCGGCCTCCTCCAGGAAGAGATATCAGCCAATATCAATATTTCATAAACAAATGAGCGATTTTACGTCGGCTAGCATTAGAGCACTGCTGGAGGAGGTCGATCAATCCCAGGATGCCTCAGTCCGGGTGCATCTGCCAATCGCAGCCAGAGCTAATGACATTACCCATCAGTCAAAGTGGACCATCGACCCACTCACTACTCCCTAAGTGGCCTGATCTGATAAAAAGCATTAAAACATTTGTTCAGTGACACACAGCAGCTCACCATGAACAGAGATATAGATTAGGCTTTAAGATGTCTGGCAGAATTTTTGTCCAGAGGTAATGTCTGTTTAACCAGTAAAATCTTCAGTTTTAAAAAGTGGACTTATGCTTAAAATCCTTGGCTCAGTTTTTTTTCTTCCAATGAACACTCATATTTGAAAATCATCTTTCTTTTATAGAGGGCTTTTGGATAGAGTGTAATAAGCAGCAATGCTGGAAAATGTATTTTACAGATCTGGAAATTTCTAAAATATCCAGTACATTTTTGGAAAAGTCATGGAATTTTTCATTAGATATAATATCATGACACTGGCAAGTAGTTACTTTTGGTTTAGCATTAAAAAGGCTACAAATTTGACTTGGGGAACAAATGTGCAGTATGAATTTAAAACCTCTGCTTTAAATCATGCAGACATCTTACATGTATAGTATTATGGCAAAATGTGGTCAATAAATAAAAAATAAATAAATAAATAAATCACTAGTTTACAGTAATTAATGAAAGTAATAAAACATCACCTGGTGGTGTCATCACCCTGAAGTTGATTATTTCCCTACAACAGCATGTCCTGAAGTTTTGTATTTTTCTTATATTACAGCTATTAGCGTATACTTATTTTAATAGATGCAATTTTTATAAGATTAAAAACACTGAACTTTTTATCTGATCATAGTTTCGTCTTTTTCTCTAAAATATCCATGAAACAACTCAGTTCCTGTTATCACTTTTGTTATAGCACTTAATCATTTTACAAAGAAACTGCAAAAGAAAAGAAAAGTGTAAAATCCCCTGTCCTGAAGAATTTCCCATGGTGGAAAACTCACAGTTACAGCTTTCCCTTTGACTGTTTAAAATCCCTGATGCTGGAGATTCCTTTCATAAATGTGATACAAACGTCTCCTTATAGAAATGTGCACTGTGAAACTACAGGTCAAGACTCATGGGGTTTTTTTGTTGCTAAATGTTACTCTATTTCTAATACCCAATACTACTAGACTTAGCTAATGCGGCGTGTCAACAATATAAGTTCCTGTGAATTCACTGTTACTACGTAGACAAAGTGTTAAAGTGTTTTTTAATGTTAATTATTACAAGCACATTAATTCAGAAGCACTGTAAAATAAAAATTAAATAACGACAGGTCTTTGTAAATATTAAACAAAAACACTGGGTTTTTTTTCTCGTGCAATTTCCCCTTCAGCTCATATTTTCTCTTTAGACGGATCCCTAAGCATGGGAAATTTGTGGTTTTGTGTGTAACTGAGACGAAGGGCTGTTTCGTAGAAATAAATGTTACGTTTCTATTACAATAAACTCGAAAGAGATGGTCAGGGCAAAATGGCATCTATTGCTAGTGTCAGTGAACTGGAAAAAGGCTAAACCTTGTAGTTTAGCAGGCCACAGAATGGTGAATATAGACACTTACGCTGTGTGTATATGCTTGCGGTCTTCTCTCTCAGCAGTCTCATTATCATTCACTGTCTGCCTCCTATGACCACGTCAGCAGCGAGGAATCTCTCTGTCTCTCTCGCTCTCTCACACCCACACATTCTCACGACGAGATAAGCCCCCGTCTTCCCCTTGTGTTGACTCCAAACACAGTGAGAGTCTTTTCAGTGTTGCAATATATTAGCCTGACATTTATCTCTTCACTAATCTCACACACCACAATCTCTTTCAATACATCAATGCAAAAAGTGGAGCTGCCCAACATCCTCTCCCATCCCCAAAGCAAATATACCCCCATTTGATTTATTTTGCTCATAGCATTGCCTTTGTTTTATTTGATTTAAAGTCATATATACAGTGTATCATATACATTGGTTTCGGTGATATTAGATACTTCATGTAGACATACGATTTTAAAAAACAAGGCCATATCTAAACTCCACAAAGGTTTTGTTTTGGTTAATCAGAAAATTTTCAAATGAAGCAGAGATTGATGCAGAGATTTTGACAAATCATGACAGATGCTACAATCAGAAAATGCTCCATTTAAGGCTTATCATGGAAATGATGATGATTTCAGTTTAGCAGAGCCGCAGTTAACCCCGAAGGTGATCTGTAGCCAAATGAGGCAGCAAATTAGGGATCCTGTTCCAAGGACATTTAATTAAGACAGTTCTGCTCTCTGAGCCCCCAGAGGCTCTGTGCGCTGAAAGTGCGTGGGACTGGCTGGTATTTCATTCATTATGTCTCAGAGAGATAGAGCTAGAGAGAGAGAGAGAGAGAGAGAGAGAGAGAGAGAGAGAGGAAGGAGGTTAAAATCAAGACGCATCCCAGGAAGCATTTTGGTGAGTCTTAATAACGTTTCTAAGATTTTAATTGGTTGTCTTACAGTAATACAGCCACTATTTTATAAGTTGTGCACCAGAAATAAACATAGTGCAGATGGCAGACAGCTCTATAGATTGATTAATGTCATGCCTCGCTATAAAATGCAATAAAGTGCACAGCGCATGAACTAATAGCTTTTACACCATGCTAAGTAGTGCAACTCCGTGCCAAACTGGGAGCCATCTTGGATTCACCCCATGAGTATTAACTTTGTACTTGTTTTCTGTAGCAGCAGCTTTCTATATTAGGTGCAGAATTATATTAATGCGCTCCATTGAATACATTTATTTAGCCTTGTGTGATGGATGCTCAACATACCCAAATGTAGAAATGTGTGTAAATGTTAATATGGTGAACTTTTCTGTGAGGAGATGTTTATTTAACATTTAAGGAGGAACTCTCCAGTGTCAGAACAGAGGGATTTACACTTGACATGACAAACTGTGGAGACAGGTGAGGGAATGACTCTTTATAGCTGCTATAACATAAGCGATCACAGGCACAAACTCATTTTGCAAATGTTCCACAACCATTATGCATAACTATAAACTGATAACATGTACAACATTTATGTACATTTTATTAGTTTGAACTGATTTCTTGAGTTCTTGTTACTTTTTTCTTGTTTCTTAATTTCTTACTTCTTTTATTTGAATGTCTAACACATAATATGGAATCCGTAATGCCTGGAAAATTAATTTTTAGAAATTTCTCACAAGTGGTAAGTAACTGGCCTTGTACTTACCAATTTCTCATACTTATTCTCTTACATCCAGCCACTCATGACCTCGGCCTACCACTGAACACAAGAAACGTCCTTCAGAGAGAAGCTTACAGTCATAACACGGGCCTTTTTTTTGTTTTTGTTTTGATAAACTGCATTTATTATCCCTAGAGTGATTGTAGAGGAGAACATTGAATAGCAACAAGATACCCTTCAGTGACAGACACTCATAAATCACAATGACCTACACTGCTCAGAGAAAGGTGGCATTCAATTATGAACCAAAAGGCACTGGCCTTCACTTTGAATAAGTGTCTGCATTGTAATTGAGTTTGCTGTTTTCCTGAGATCTGTGACTAGAAATTGTCTTTTTAAAGGTGAAAAATGTGCTCAGATAGAACTCATCAGTACACAGTCCAGACCATACCTATGGCCATTTATTATTATTTCATGTGTTTGTTTGTTTCTTCCAGAGCATGCAACGATATTATCACTGGTGGAGATCTGCTCTGTCTGTTTTGTCCCACCACAGAGACGAGGAGCATACTGATCAGGACCTACTTTTCCACCAAGCCTCATCCACGAAAACATAAACTAATTTCCCATTGAATCACGAGGGTCTACTATTACAATATAATGGGGTCAAAATACAATACAAGACAAATTTTTTAGATGAAAGCACAGTCAGCCTGAATGCAAATAAAATTCCAAAAGAGAAAGGATGTGGGACATAAAAGACATACATTTGTTACTGGTAGCGGTTACTTTTACTTCTCTAACTGACTTGTGAATTAGTAAAACTCTGTCTTTAATTGAAGCCAAAAGAAACCAAACGGGTGGGACGTGAAACTTGGGAGGCAGTTGGTAAAAAAAATGGTGGAGCTGGTTTTTATTAAGTAGCACTCACACCAGACTTTTATCTCACTGCTTTCTTCCTGTTGCCTGGCAGTAACCTAAAAAAAAACACTTATTGTCTCATCTACTGGTACATGCTGGAGTGTTTCCTGAGAAAATTCTGCTCTAGGATTTTCTTGTCACCAGTGGTTACAAATCTGTCATTAAAGTCTAACATGGGGATATTCAGGAGGTTCCCACACACTCAAAAATTTTGCTCTTTTAGTTTTAGTATTAATTTCACATCATGTAAAAAACACATACCAGGTGGATTTGTTTTAAATTTGGACATGACAGTAAGATCTGGCAATTCAAGCAGCACTTTACAGTAAAAGTGAATTTTGAAGTCTATATTTTCAACTTCTGGTTCCCCAGGGGTTTCATTAGTTTTGCATAATCCTTTGTAGTGCAGTAAATTTAAATAGTTAACATGAGAGTTTCCCACAACGCGGTAAGTACCTTTTCTGTTCCGCTTTAAAGAAGAGGAATCAGGAAAATCACATCCGTCATCAAAACATTATTTCTCTGGTGAGTGCACTGGAACATGTCGAGCCATGGGGTTTTTGGCTTACATCCATTTGAATGTCACACACACACATGTGCATTTATTCTGGGTTAGCTTCTCTTAAAAATACTCTTTATATTTGCATGTTCTTGCATCATTATTGTAATATCATGTCATTTAAACCTGACCAGACCCCATAAAACTGTTTAGAAAACATTCTTAAAATATTTATCATCAATTATTCTTTTCTTGAACCATATAATCAAGCCCATTTCTAGTCATAATCAGAAGATTTACTTAAATTTTTGAAATTTATAGTGAAAAAAGCTCACCTACAAGAAATTACATGATTTATTTTTGAGTCAATTTAGGAACAAACAATGTTTTATTTGGGGTACTGTAGACTTTAGAGAAAACCTTGGTAAACAATTATCAAATACTGATATGCTAGACTGCTAGGTCACATTTTAGCCAGGATATTCCCTTTTTAAGCAGTGCAAATTTAATCAGGTTAAAAGCTAAAAAGAAAAGTGTCAAACAGTGGCCTAACAAAACCTTACTTGCTTTGCAAACTGCACAAATTCAATCACATTATGAGGCAACATGTACAGTGCTACAAAGTAAAAAATATAAATAAATAAAATCAACATTTCATTTCCAATCCCAACAAGTCCCATTTGTGTGCATGTGTGTGTTCATGCACATGATTAGCAATGTGTAATCTCAAAAGCAAGTGCCTTGCAAATGTGTTTGCTGCATTTCTTGCACATGATGTTTTACATCCTTTTTTTTTTTTTTTACAGCTGGGTCAAAATGATAACATTGGTCATGAATTTCCAGCATTTCTACAATTCAGAACATGTACCCAAGAGACCTGGAAGTTAACTTTTCTTTTAGTCTTTGCATGAGAAACAGGTTCACTGTCTTTCACATAAATTTTTCATTTGCTATGTATGCAAAATCTTTGCTCAGTCCAGACATTACCCACTCACATAATCCCTCATTCCTTACCCCAATCATTACAATATTACTTACAAGAGAAACGGTTCTGTACATCACATACTGTCCATACTTACACATTCCGTTTGATTGCCATAACTAACAACAGGTTTGCGTAAATGTAGACTTTTTAAAAATATTTGCATGATATATTATTTAACAGCAATGGTCTAGTTTTAACAAGCTCAGAAAACCACCACTCACTTCCTTTTTCCAAAATTAGCCCGGTTTATAGCATAAAAACCATGAGCCTTGTAGCGTAGATTAGACTGCTAACGTCTACATCTTCTTATAGTCTAGCCCTATCATTTCCTATGGCTGGTGCAATTTAAGCAAGCTACTGATAGGTCAATGAATTTGAGTGATGTAGTATGGAATCTGGTTTTGTATACTAATCTGTTTGTCCATTGCCTGATCCTTGCCTTTTTGACCACGCTCTTGTCTGTGTCATTTTGGCTCTGTTTGCATGTCATTCTGAAAAATTTACAATCAGGTAAACAGGAGTGTGTAATTCTTAGAAAAATCACAAAACCATGTAATAGGTGAAACAACCATCAGTACCTTGTTCCTCTTTGGCATGAACCTGAATGAGAGGAAGCTGTAAAATTCACATCTGTCATTAAATCAGTATTTCTCTGGGGTGTATGGTGTTTGACCTCCCCTTCCCCTGATTTGCCATGAGCCATCTTCTGATTCAGTGTGCCGGAAACAGCTGCATGTCACAGTGTCTGTTTATAAATTAACAAGTTTCCAGGATGTAAGATGAGTTTCAGTTAAACGTGCACAAGCATAGTTTAAAGTATAACACATCCAACTTTTTCTTATAGCAGCTATAAACAGTTTCCTCACCAGGCTCTCTTTTTTCTCCCTCTCCAAGTTAATAAGGCAAAAATTCAGCTCATAATGTAACAAAAGTGAAAAACCTTTCATCCTGTAGACTTTCCTGAGTCTGAAACCTGACTGTTATGGAGTATTAGCACTAGAAACTCCACTCACAAATGTTCATAAAACAGAAAACGTGAACTATTACACATGTAATTCATTCTTTTTTTATAGCATCAGTCATACAATTCCCTGTTATCACATTAACATAATCCTGTGTTTTGAATCTAAGGTACACTCCCAAATCCCATTATTTTACGCTTCAACTGCTTTATTGCAGGCTTTTTTAAAGCGATACTATGAAAAAAGCAATAATGAATGGACTTCTAGAAAAAGAGCAGCTCGTCTGGATAAGGTGTGGTTCCTCAGAATATTTATTTAGCACATGAAAATGTAAGAAATTGATTCCACAAAAATTAGACACATTACTGTTGGAGCAAAAACTTTTCTCTCTGGAAGATAGCTATAATTAAATAAATAAAATCTCAGTTCCCCTGATGAGTCATTAAGATACATATGACTAATTATCTCCCAGACAAGACAAACTTGTCTGATTGATATATAAATGGAATGATTCTCTAATGACACAATTACAAAATGACACTTCACTCATGTGAGGCCTGCCTGTGCCTGTCTGCAGTCAGATATAGATAGATGTACAGTATGACTTATTCCATGTAGGCCAAAAAAAAAAAACCATTGTGCACTGTCACTACTTGTTCATCTGCATCCAGAAATGACACTTACATGACCTACTATATTTGATCTGAAACCTCAACAAAAATTAAGATGTCATTTGAAGTAGTAATCGATAATGTACTTAAGTGAAAGAGGGCCTGAGGTCAAGTGCTGGATGCTGTTTGTGGTCAATAGATGCAGCATCAGCAACTTTTACATTAGCCTATATTCCCTTCACTGAAAATGTATTAAAATACCAGAAACGTTTTTTGCATTCTTATTTATTATCATAATCCTGCTACCTTTTTCCTTCAGTGCTGCAATACTATGGTCCAGTGGTGAAAAATCTTTACTTTATTATAGTAGTTCAGGAAATATTTTTGCCTGTTAGATCTCATGCACAAATGAGCTAAATTGGTTTTTAATGGCGCTGTTATACAAAACCCACAGAATACCAAAGAAAGCTGAGCTCCAACACAGAAACACAACACAACACTCTCGCTTGTCTGGCTCACCTTGTTAATCTGGTAACAATTACAGCAACGGCTTTTCCATTGTATGGATTTAATAAAAATGCTGATGGAGCTGTTCTATAAAACCTCCTCTAAGATCAAAGCTTTTTTATACACTTTACATACTTTATTATCTAGTTAAGTACAAGGGTTTTTTTTTTTTTAATGAAAAAAACCCCCATTGTTCTTGCATAATATACTGTGGCTGCTTGTCATGAATACTTTTTGACTTTTAAGGTGTGCTATGGTGATTTATTAGCATGGAAGATAAAGTATTTGCTGGAGAATCTGGTTTAAAGATGCAGTAAGGAGCTAAACACAACCAGTCAGGGTGTCCATCCATAGCCATGAGCTTTCTCCTCCCATCACGCCACATACCATTATGGTACTGTAAGAGTGTTCTTGCGCTTCGGCCTCTATCAGGCTAGCATGGTGCGAGATCTCGCAGCGACGCGACGAAGCAAACCGCTAGCTGGCTAGTGCTATATGGTTTGGATCTCCATAGTCCACCAAAGTCTTTTTCTCTTTTCCTTTTAATTCAGTAGCGCCTCTAGCAAAGTGGGTCACAAGAAAAGCACAAAGGTTCCTGGTCAGCCTCCCTGACAAAGGCCGCTTGGGAAAACAGAGGAGCCTTTCATCGCATTGTCGAGCAGTGTGACTCAAAATGTGTAAAAGCTCAAGGACAGCGTTCATGCCACACCACTTTGTCTTCTGATATTACGACCAGGCAGATCTAATTTGAAGTACTTCAACTTTCTTAGTTTTTCCTAAGTAGTTTAAATTAGCATGCCTGTTATCATAGGGACTTTGTGTGTGTGTGTGTGTGTGTGTGCGCTTTTTTTAATGAGCTGGTGCTGTCCCAAACCATTTCACAGATCAGAGTAGAACCCTATGAAATGATGAAAGGGGCAATGTTTACAGGATGTTACCCATCCCTCTCAGAGTGGGCTCCTAGGAATGCTTGCAGGAGTTCATCCAAAGGGGGAGTGTCGTGAAGGAGCGAGGCTATAAATACACGTCGAGCCACAGAGGCTGCAGCTCTTCAGCACAGCTGGGCTTCACTGAAACACCACAGAGGGCACCTCTGCACATTTTACCGACTAACTGTAAGCCTTTTTTCTCCTCTCAGCCTTTATTGACTTCTTTTTTTAAAATGCTTCTTTGCTTTGCTTCTTCTTTTGTGCTTTTATTTGCTCAGCTATTTTTAACACACAAAAGAAAGTTCAGTGAACACTGTCATAAAAAAAGAGACATAAAAATCAAAATGATCTTTGTACCTGGATTGTATTTGCTAATTCCCAGCTTATAATAGATATAATAAGAAAAGGTTCTTTTGAGGCCATGTGAGATGGCCGGATCTTGTGCTTAAGTAAATATTGACCTGAATAAGACTTTGTCTGCAATCTCAGTGTAGCAGGATTAGCAACAAAGATGTGGGATTTGAAAGGAAAAAAAGACTTTGATTTACAGAAATGATCAAAGGCAAAATTTGGATTAATTGATAACTAATAATGGTCTTGATGATTTCAATGTACTTTTGATTCTATTAAATGAATAGAATCTAAAAAAAAACTATTAAAATAAACATTTGGATTTTTTTTTTTCACTTGTTTTTTTTGTCCCATCTAGATATGGATTGGAATTGCAATTGGAAAAACATACTATTTTCCTAGATATTGTTCAAAGGGAAAATTAAAAACATTCAGAGTCTGATTTTAAATGCATTTTAAACAACTGAGCTTTGATGAGGCAAATTGAGTCATGAATGTTGAGTCACAAATGGATTCTTCTAAATGGAACCTGAAAATTATTGTTGTTTGTTAGACATCATAGTCAAGAGTATAATTTCTATTCTAAGTCTCAATGTGAAATATTACAGAGAAATTGTTCTTGGTCGTATGTACTAAGTGGGCTGGTTGCACTTTATTTGCATTAACCCAAGATTAGATTTTGTCTTAATTTGCGTGTTGCTTAATTTTATTTTTGGTTACGGTGGCTTTGTTGGTTAGTCAAAACCAACAATGTTGTACATTGCTTTACAAGTGAAATGGTTACACATTTTCTGAGATCTGGGTGTGCCTTTTTTGCCGTAGTATACGCAGGGTCTTGGGAAATGAGATATATGTGTGAGCTCATCTCCCCCGTGTAATGAAACTGCCCAGAAATACCCTGAAATGTTCAACAGCTTGGCCATTTAAACATCTTTCCTAGCAAATGCATGTTGAAAACAGATGTTTTATACTTTCTCACTAGTGCTGGAATTACCCCCATTATTGTCTGGCATCATTTCACAACTCTTCTCGTCATTCTGAGACACATTCATGATTTACCTTCCAATGTTTATTTTGAACAGTCATAAACTTTCAGTATGTTTATTCTCATTCAATCCTGGGAGACACCTGATCTTTCCCAAGCCTCACAATCAGAAGGTGTGGCATATTATGGCTCTGGGCATGTTTGTACATGTCCAGAATTTAACTTTCCCACATTTTGCTGGCTTTGGCTTATGAGGAAACAGAAAAACCGATTCCAAAACAGACTGTACAGTAATACGCCCACACTTGTTTGATCCCTGTGATCAAAATGTCTCATTTTGTCTCAGGTTACCTCAAAGAACTCATGTTGGGGAAATAAATGTGACCTTTAGAGGTGGCCGCATTGATTCTGGCATTGATTTTGATATCACTTGGGTGAGAGAGAGTTTTTAAATGACTTATCTTGCTCTGTTACAGAGAGAGCACTTGCCTCCCTTAAAGGATTAAGACAGGACCTCTTTCCCAGCATCCAATATGAGTCGTGTGGAAGAATGGGTTCTGGAGAACAAGGACAAGATTGAAAAGGGAGTGGAGATCATGAGCCAAGGCTGTGAGATCCTGGCAGCCACTGTAGGCCAGTTCCATCCCATCCTGGAGGCAGTTTTTGTGGCCTCAGCTGAGCTCCTTAGCAACCCAGAGGGCAAAGAGGCTAAGTATCTTGCTGAGCAGTTTGAAAGGGTCAATCAGAAGTTGGAAGGGATCCAGGATGAGATTGAAAAAATAGCTCTGGAGCTGCAGAGAACGTCACTGAACAAACAAAATTTTGACCGTGAGGCACAGATGATCAGTCAATATGAAAAGTTTCAAGAGTTTGTCACTGCCAAGCCTAAGTTCAAGGAGAAGAAGAAGGAGAAGTTTCTGAGCCACTTTGAGAACACTGACCGTGACGTGAACCTTGATGGCTTGTACAATGCCATCACTGGAGAGAACACCTCTGGAGATGCAATGCTGGACACGATCCTGGTTACTGAGCAGCGGAGCAGGAGGCCAGTGGAGGAATTCTGTGCTCGCCTGAAGAAGCTGTTTATGGTTGGAATCATAGCGGTGATGGGCTACACTGCACTAAAGGAAGGCGCTATTGGAGAGGATATGGTGAAGAAATGGCAATTCCGCATGGAGGATGTTGAGAAGCGCATGAAGGCAGCAGTGGATGAATGTGTGAACAACTTTCCTGCACAAGCCAAGATGGATGTAGAACACAAGCTCGTGGAGAAGCAGAGTCGCGTCGACCCTGAGTTTACTAAATTCCTACTGGATGCCCTTGCCAAGAAGTATGACTGGGTCTCCTGGTCAGTTAGGGTCTTTAATCATGGTGGCATTTTTTTCTGGAATTGGCTGGCTGGCAAGCGCTACCATGGAAGTGGAGGAAGTAGCAATTATTTTGACCTTTTGACCCCAAACAAAATAAGGATTGTGGTGTCTTTCACTGTGGACCCTAAACTACTCAACAAGGTCCAGATAAAGGATCAAATAGAGGATGAGAAGCTGAAAGGTGACATGATATCTGTGGCTGAGTCTCTGTGCAAGAGTCTTCCCAACTGCCTTGTGCATGCTGTCAGTCGCTATAAGAGAGTGGAGGAAGCAAACAATTTTAAGCCTGAATGCTATTATTATGCGGCTCACAAAAGGGCACACATTTGTATCCACTCAGAATAGTGAGATTTTGATCAAATTAAATATATCAATGGCAATCAGTCTTATATTGTTTCTTTGGTCTTAACACTACAATGCAATGATATATATGATGGCAAGTGTGCCAGGACGTACAATTTCTTTCTTTCTTTTGTTATTCTCTGTAATCTGTAAAATCTCATATGTGACAACCTTATAAGAAGATGTGTGAATTTAGTCAAACATGTTTAATCAAGTGAATTATGCATATCTACTATATATATATATATATATATATGTTTGAGCACTTTTGTATTCTGTCGATTGAAGACAAAATGGCAGTGTGCTGAATATGCTGGTAGACTCATTATTGATTAACCTAACCATTTTATCAATTACATTAAAACATATTCGAACTATTGTCTAGCTAACTGTTGATTTATTAACCCAAACTGTTTCTTTTATATGGGTTCATATCATTCAGAAACAAATGCTACATTACAAAAAACTAAACAGACAAACAAACAAACAAAAAACCCACAAAAACAATAATTAAACATGCCATTCAAAATTTTAAAGTATTTTTATCCACAAAATCTTGAAACTATGCCTCTGAAATTAAATTAAACCCAGTGTCAGCCTAAGGAAGGGTTAAAAATCCGAGGATTTAAACCTTGTTTCATGTGAGCATGGGTGTGCCTCACATTCAGCTGTAAAAAGAAAGGAAACTACAATACATGAACTCGGGTTTAAACGGAGAGCTGTCTCACTTTCTTTTACTTTTCCGCGATTTTAAGGTGAGTTTTTGGTCATACAATCAATAATAAACATCAGTCATCCATTACATGGCAGCAAAGACTATAAAGTAAAGAGCTGGAGTAACTTTAAAGTTTGTAGTAGCACAGAAGTTTAGCAACCCTTAGGGCGTTGCTCTGTCTTTACCGGAAGTTAATTCCCGAATTTTTAAAACCTAAATCAAGCTTCCTTCGACTTCATGATGTATTTGTAGATTTACCAAAACTTTACTCGATCCTACAAATAGCTAGAAGCATATGTATATGTCAAAAGGAGTCCTTGAAAACAACTCTGTTTGGTTTTCAGCCAACCAGGAAGTAAATCCTTTTCAGGCAACTTTCCTCAGCGCGAGCCTTCATACTTTATAAACATGAGCGCGAGCCTTTAAACTTTATATTCCCTATCCAATATTTTACTGAGCTTCATATAGAATGTATAGAAACTGTACACGTCATTGAGTTATATGCCTCTACCTAAACCTTACTCATCTAACTCTTATATGCGTTATGCTTACTAACTCATACTGTATATGACTTGCATTATAACCGTGCACATTATTGCCTACATTACTCACTAAACTACATGCATTCAGCTTTGGTTGTGCTTACTGAAATATGTGCACATACAGTACTGTGCAAAATCCTAGACACACTGCAAAGAAATGCTGTAAAGTTAAGATGACTTCAAAAAGAATATATATTTTTTTACGTTCTGTGTCAGTATTTGGCGTGACGACCCATTTTTTTTAATTTTATTATTATTATATTTTTTTATAAAATAGTCATCCCAAGTGCAAGCTGTGCAATTTTATAAGGAAATGAGCTGGTAAGTTTTACTGAGCATCTTGGAGTATCTGCTACAGTTCCTCTGGAGCCTATGACTGTCACACTTCCTTTTTTTTTTTTTTTTTTATTAAACAAATACCAGGAGCCTTCATTCAAATTTTTTTTTTTTTTTTTTTTTTTTTTTTAAAGTTATGTCTTGCCTAACATGTTCCTTTCTTTATGGACATAAAACATTTTTCAAATATGAATTATTTCCTTGGAAAAGTGATGTTTGAGAATCAGAAATGTTTGTTGTCCTGACTCATCGATGCAGAATCTATAACACAGTTGCTACGAAAAATATAGGGTTTCTAAAACTTTTACTGTAATATAGCTTTTTGCATAGATATATATGCATCATACATTACTGACCTTTAGGCATTATAGTTATCTGCATTATGCTTTACATGCATTTGTATTTCTCAGCTATATATAAACATCTTGTAGTTCTATGTATCACACTTTTACTTTATGCTATATAGGTGTATGCATTATATTGCTTTATATATAACTGTATCTGCTATGACTTTATAGAGAATCAAAACTTTGTCTTAAACATACAGAAATATCAAGTAGTACTTTATAATTCCAATCCTTCAACATGCACTATATTGAGCTATGCACATTATATTTAGCTGAGATTTATAGATTCTGTTGTATGGTGTATATATTACCTCGTTCAGCTTTCTGCATTTTAGCAGTATAGATAATGTTTTACTAAGCTGTATCTGTCCTGGAACATCTTGCTACTTGTCACTCAAAGTTTGAAAATCTTTGACAGAGATATATAATGTAATCTAAACATAACTGTAGTAAAAGATGGAACCTTTTCCAAATATATTTTTGCCTGTGGTAATTCGATACAAAGGAAATCTAATGGAAAGCTACACTAAGGGTCAGCTATAAAAAAATAAAAAAATGTTTGTCACAATCTCTGAATATTTAGTTGTTAGTTGTTTATCATCGCCTCTTTACAGCTACTTGCTCTGTGGAATTCCTGTATCCAGGCGGGAACGTCCACAGGAGTCTCTATACTGCAAAGTAATGATTTTAAAACCTCAGCCACTATCCGATATGTTAACACTGCATTAGTGGTGTGTTTTAGTGCAATTCCTGATTCTCTCAAGTGCAGCAATAACCCAAGGGAGGGAGTGGGATGAGGCAGTCTATAATGTTCAGTCTAATCTGCTCTAATGCTTTCTGGTGCAGAAAAAAACAGTGTAGGACCATTTTCAATAGAAAAGCACAAGCTAATATTAGTTAATCATTGAAATCAGTCTAATACTCATTCAATAATCTACATAAAATATTAAAACATTTTCAGCTTCACAAAGTTCTACATACTTTAACATAAATAGAATCTTACAAAGATTGATGAATAGGTCTAGGTATTGGCACAGATGCCCCGATTTGATTCAGTTTCGGGTTCACAGGCTAACCATTCAATTCTGATGCGATTCGATTCTGATTCGATATCGATTCAGTAGGTAGCTCACATTAGCCATGGCGAACACTGTGAGGTTTTCCTCTACGCATTCGCAGGTCATTAAACGTTAAAAGTTAATTGAGAGTGGCATCTAAAGGGAGGACTAGTAATTGCCTTTAACACTAAAAGTCTGTATATGTGGCTTTGTTTAATCGTAAATGTTTACCCAAAAAATGCATATTAACTGAAAAGATCGATCTGTAAATTTTACAGGTTGATATCGAACAGGACGATTTAAAAAAAAAAAACCCCAATTAATCGCTAAAATTATATTTTTGCACACCCCTGGAGATGAAATGTAGTTATTGTTAACAACCCAAAGTTTAAAGTGCTTTACTTGTCTTACGTCACATCAATTTGCCAACAATTCAAATTATTTTATTAATTATGCCACATTGTACTTTTTACCTGTTAGTTCCTATTATCACATGCATTACAGTCAATCCCTCACTTTCATGAAGCTAATATGTTGCTGTTGTTACTGAGAAGATTTTGCTGAGGCAGAAACAAATCTGATTTTTACAAAGCACTGACACTGGAGACTCCTCCATAAATGGTAAATAAATGTCTCCTTAAAGAAAGCTTCACCATGTCTGTGATTATATACTTTCCTTTGTTAAACAACAACACATTTGAAAAAATGTTTTTATTATTAGCCGTAGATTTTGTGAAGAGTCTGCTGTACAAATCTTTGCAAATTAGGTGTTCGTGTAGATATGATAACATATCAGGACAAGTTCATTAATATAAACAGCACAACTGTCAGAGCTGTTCTTATAGATTTTAATCAGTACCAGAATCAAAATCCAGAAGTGTGGTAAAATTTGGATCAAAGACATTAAATGCATTTTCGTTAGCTGATACATTTACAGAACAAAATGTATATGGAAATGATTGGAATTCCATTCAGAGTGTAATTCAGTGTGCATGTGGATGGAAAAAAAGCTGCTGAAAAAAGTAAACACCAAGTAAACTGGCAGGGAGTTTCATCAAAGTGTAACTGACAGCCTCGTTTTTCTTTTGTCTGGTTTCCATAGAAACTGTCAGGGTTGCTCTGGAAAATGTGCTCCTGCTCAGCGAGTTGAACTACCTTATTAACTGTTTGTCCACCCACGATGGCACTTGCAGTCACAGAAAACGGAAAATGCCTTAAATTCTAACTGGTTTAGGGATCTTATGAAGAATCATGTTTCCTTTTCTTTCTAGCCACATCTCATTTGTAGTTGTGAATTTAATTACACTGTCATTACTTGGCGTGTGTTTGTAAGATCAGCAATTGATCTTTCGAATGCTAGTCTGTGTAAACATGGCTATGCACAAAGTCCATAAATATAGCTTACATTGTTTTTCTTATGTGCTTTTTAAATATCATAACGTCCATGTTTTATGTTGAGGTGTTTTGGAAGTGGGGAAAGTCCCCCAAAGAAAGAGTTATTGTTCATGTATTCTCCCAATATAAAGCTGCATAGTGATACAGGCCAACAGTTTATGGTGAATGATGAAGGCAGCACTGCTAAATGCCACTTTGTCCTTGTTATGTGGCCTGTGGAGTCTTTCTCCCTCATTGTGACTTCCTGGTGCATTGTTGACTCATTAGCTCACGGGGTGGGACACAACTGAGTGGTTCTTGCTCTGATAGCTGGGCTGACTTGCTTTTCTTTCTTTCTCTCACAGTGATCTCACCTTTTTCCAATCAGGCACAGCAAAAAAGCTGAAAAACATACCCCAATCAAGGACTGACTGTAAGTTCTCTTGTTCATTTCCTTCTGGCTTGTAAAATGATGCTTAGCCAGACAATTAAAATGCAGTATTTTCAAATATCTCATGTTTTGGATCTTTGCCACCTGGTTAATTATTTTAGCAGTGTGATCATTTGTAACCTGACCTTTGTGCTTTGTTTTTGCACACAGATTGATTTTCAAAAAGATTTAAAAAATGGCAGAAAACCTGCAGAAATTAGTTGCATCCAAGAAGGATGTGGTGGAGAATGTGATGGAGGTATTTGAGCAGGGAGCCGAGGTGTTGGCCAGCATCGCTGGAGATCTGTTCCCTGTTTTCTCCATCGCTGCACCCATTGTGAAGCTGGCACTAGATAATGTGGAGAGCAAAGAAGCAGAATACATGAAGGAACAGTTTCAGAAGGTCCGTGAGCGTCTGGAGGTTATATCAGAGGAGATCCAGCGCATAAACGATGAGGTGAGAAAAAGTGGGATGGATGCAACTTACTTCTCAGTGGAGGAGAATATAACCAACCAGTTTCGCAAGTACATGGACATCCTCAATGCTAAGCCAAAGTTTCGAGAGGCCAAGAAAAAACAATTTCTGGAGCACTTTAGCAAGTCTGGTGGAGACAAAAACTTGCACACGCTTTATGGTGCTGTGACAGGAGATAGCTTCTCTGGAGAGTCCGTGCTGGAGATCACTCTCAATTATGAACAAAAGAGCCGGCGTGCGGTGGAGGACTTCTGCGCCAGACTGAAGCAGTTGTTCTGCATAGGTCTCATTGCTTTGATGGGACACACAGCTCTGAAAGGAGGCGATGATGAAGAAGGGCAGCTCCAAGACTGGGCCAAAAAGATGAACGTGGTCCAGTCAAAAATGAATGTGGTCATCGAAGACTGCATCAACAGCTTCCCAAGTCAGGCTGAGATCGATCTCAAGAGCTTGGTGAGGAACCACAAGGACAAAAGCAATGAGCAGCTGGCTGACATGATCATCGAGAACCTGAAAGGGAAGTACGACTGGGTGAGCTGGTCAGTCCGTGTCTTTAACTCGCCCAAGGGTTTGTTCACCAGCAAGAAGGACTTTCAGTGCGCCACAGGCAAGAGCAGGTTTCAGGTGCCTTCACCAGATGAGAATTTGAATGTCGTGGTATCCTACAGTGGCTCTCCTGAACCTCTAGACAAAGCTCAGATCCTGCAGTTGGTTCAGGACCAGAAGAAAGTCACAGTTCCAGGGATTGCAGAACTTGTCTTTGAAAAGACCCCCAAGTGTGTGGTCCACGCTGTCAAGACATCATGTAAAGAAATGGCTTACTCAAGGAGCTTTCAGGATGAGCTTCACTTCTTTGAGGAGTTCAAGAACTTTTACCTGTTTGTTCATTCTTCTTAAGCCACAGACCACAGTTAAGAAGAGCAAACATAGAGCAGATTTGTCTACCATAATAAATTACTATTTTGATAAGCCAATAACCATGTTCTCATGTAATGCTGAAGATCTTTGAATGCTGTGTGATTGAACATCAGTCTTTGTCAGTTATAAGTACTGCATTTGAGGTTTTAAAAAAAGTGCCTTATGACTTGTATCTCAGTTATACCTTTGGGTCATTTTAAATGTCTTGGGAGAAGAAATGAATGTTTAGCTTTAAGAAGACTGAGGCCATCCTGAAATGTATCAGCAATGAAATGTAACAAATTCCCCTGGATGCAATAATGCTGCCAAACCTCTGTTTTGTTTTAACAACCTTATTTTTGTCATTGTATTTTTAAATTTCACAAAGACTTCTTCATATCTACAGCTCTTTGTCCCTGTGTGTGTGTGATGATGTGTTTACCCTCACATAGTTCTCAATGACACTATCAGACCTTGAATTACTACATTTCACCAAACCCGGGACATGTCAGAACATGTCCTGTAGGGCAAAGAAGTTGTTTCCTTATGAAACCTTTCCAGCCTGTTGGACTGTTGAATTGTCAGAGGGTTTTTCTCATTGTATACTGATTAAAATGTGCCTCCGGGTTTACTTAACTAATATACAGACACAGAATTGTACAGATTTTTTTATTCTTCCTGGATTGAATTATATGAATTAGATGCTACGTTTTGGGAGGACATGATTTCAAAACATCATGCAAAAGAGTACACAATTCTTATCTGTACTTCAAAACAACCATTCAGTTGCTAGTCAGACATTTTACACTTATGAACAATGGTCATGTGATTTTTTTTTAGTTAAACACTGCTGTTACCAGTCTGACTTTCTCTTCTTACCATTCAGCTTAAGAAATGTTTTCTTTCATTCACTACAAACGCATACATTATCTTTTCAGTTATACATTCAATCAATATATGATAACACTATAGCAGTAGGTATGCACTGTAATTTCTGCCTCCAAAATGGAAAATATATATATATTTTTTGTATTAATGAAGAAACAGCATTTAAATTCCAATTAAATTAGAATTTTGTTTGAGACAGATTCTGGTTCAGTCAGATCCAGCGTGCATAAGCAAGCAATCTGAGGTAGTTGAGCAGGTTATACACCATTGATCAATTACCAAATCATCTATGCTTTACAAGACTTTTAAACTGGTTCGCATATGTTTGTTTTTCTTTCTCAATCTCTTTTGTAAGGTTCCTTATTATTGTGAAATTTCAACTGTCCAACATCATCTTTGCTTACAGCTTATGGTTGATTTTAGCTCACAGTATCACTTTTTCCAAACCATCCCTTTTCATGATATAAATTACATATTATAAATTCAGAGAAATATACACAGTGCAACATAAACAATTGAGTTTGCTTGTCTTTATTTATTAATTAACTTTAATACATATAAATCGGCAAAGGATTACATACATATCGAACGTATAGCGGGCAATCTTGGTAACAGGTAAGGATATTTTTTAATTTTTTTCCCGCAGATCATATTCTGTTCAGTGTAACAGCAGTGGGGGAGTTACAGACACACTTCAGTGGAGAAATAGATGTGGTTGTGCACTGGGTGAAACTCCCTTCTTACTCTGTAATTATGCACAGGACCAGCAGACTTTTGGGTTTCTAAATAAGGCTTAATTCCACTGCACCATGCATGCAAAAAAATATGTTTATAAATACATTACCATAGAAGTAAATGTAAAACGGACAGACACAGGAAAGGGTTAGGGCGAAGCAATCCAAAAAGCAAGTGTTTTATCTTTTGATCCATTTTGAGTTTCTGAAATGTAAACTATGTTGCTGCAACAATGAGCGTACAGGTCTTGTGTAGACCATGTGAATATACCGTATAGTTGAGTGCAAATTTTGTGTCTCCATTAGATAAAATGAGGAAGATCAAGAAATTTACTGTACTGACAGATGCTCACATAAAATGTTTCCGTAATTCTTACAAAAGGACTTGGTGGATGCTCGACTACACACTACACTGATTGACTGTTCACAAGTGTGTTATTTTTATAAATATACACTACCAGTCAAAAGTTTGGACACATCTACTCTTTTTCATAGGTTTTTCTTTTTTTTTTTTTTTTTTTTTTGTTTGTAAGTTGTAAAAAAAAA
>JAQQZR010000019.1:899598-912863 GCA_030068235.1 Notoglanidium macrostoma
GTGCTACCATCCAGCTCCTTCATCCAGCCGATATTGTAGGACTCTGGAAGGACAAGCTGCTCCTTATCATTGAAAGCTGGACTGTGACTTTCAGTCTTTCCAGGATGCATCCTGGGGCAAAAATGGAATAAATGTGCATTTGGAAAATTTACAATTTTTGGCCATGGAGGGATCTAATGTGTTTGTAACTGAGCCATGTGATCACTGTGCAAATCTGCACTTACCTTGGTATACCTTATCATTAATGATTACTGCTATGTCAATACACACGCATAAAAGATTATGATCAGGTGTAATGGGCCACTTTAATGACACACTGTCAGTCAATTGTAATCACTTTTACTATTCAATGCTGTCAAAAATAAAAAGAAAACTTAGTTAAAATCAGTTTGAAAACATTTACTTACTAATCTTATGAAATTTCACCTTTCACCTGTATTGAGGGTGTGGTTCAGGTTTTATAGGGGTGTTTTGAAAAGTGCATCATGATGACTAGTGAAGGAAATCGTGCAAGCCTGGCAGGACCGATCTTTTGTTTGTATCTGTGTGCAATTTGCATGATCAACGAGCAAAGTAAAAAAACAAGCGAGTTTAGTGCTGCAGTATTCCACAAAGGATTCCACCCTATACTTCGTGGCCCGGAATAATCCTATCGCCTTCCTGAATGATTTCAACAAGTCAGTGTTTTTGTTTTGAGTAATTCACCACCGAGCCTGTACATTCATCGTTGCGGCCTGGTGAAGGCTGGATGTGGTTTTTTTTTCTATTTTATTTTTTTATTTTTTTATTTGGTCTCAGTATTTGTTTTATTATTCATTTGTTTGAGTGCAGTCAAGGTGGGCCGTTTAAGGAAAAGGGAATAAAAGTGACTGGTTTTTACTTGTCTGGCACCAGAACACTGGGACTCTCTAAAGGCTGACCACCCTACAAAGGCACATTAAGGTGTTCTCCTAAAGCAAACTCTGAAATGATTAACTGAAATGAACAGAACTGAGATGAATTCAAACTGTAGAAATGTTAATGGTTGTAAAGCACTACTGCTATAAAAAGGGGAATTAATGTTCTCTGGAAATAAAACAGTTCACATGGCAGGTTCTGCATCTTATTTCATACTTATAAATAAATAATGACAGAGGATTTGATCAACATTGGTTTTCTACATCTTTGCCTATAATTTATGGCAGGAAAATGCAAATCATTAAAAAAAAATTATATTCTACGACAGCGCATTCACACTGTACCTCATGATATGACTAGAATGTAGATTTTTATAAGGAATAATTCATTGTTAATGAAAGAAACAAAAAGCATTCATTAATAAGATATTGTTAAGCATTGCAATTTTAAAATCTGTAACAAAGTTTAGGAGCTTTAAAACCTACATTATCTCTGGATTAATTCCTGCATGAAGTGAAACACTTTGTCAAGATCTTTCATGTACTTTCATATATAAATGTAGCCGAATACATAAAGTACAGAAAGCATAAGGAAAATACTCACCCGAAGAGGTAAACCGGTCTGTCTGGGAAAGCAAGGCTAAATGTGTTTGGTGTTGGCGTTAAACAAAACAGAGGGTGTGTATGCAGTACATTTAGTCTGATGATATGAGGTTATATGACACGTTTTGGATTGCAGAGCAGGCATGTCTCGACAAAACCCATGGTTTCATACTATAGGATGGATGGTGTTTTCTTGCGGTCCAACTAATCTGCTCTGTTCTGCTCTGTTAACAACATTTCTCTAAGTTTAACAAAACTTTCATTTTATAGCCTGTCAGGTTTGTCCATGTTTTTCTTAAATTGTTTACTTTTTCATTAACTTTTTCATCAAAATTTCAAAGAGGATTATGTGTGTGAAACCTTGTTGAATTGGACACTTGATCTACTCCGTTCTGCTCTCACAAGATAAGGAATGTAGGAAAATTAGCTAGCTTTATCGTCATCATAAACAAACTACTGTTAGCTAGGCAGCAGGATTAGCCGTTTTAAATCCAGGTGAAAAGTACAGCAGGCTAATCATAACATTACATTAAATAGTAAAAGGGATTTGTTGAGTAGATGTATTGGAGGCTATGCTTGTGTAATTCCAATTTGATATGTATTGTAGTAAACTGTTTACATAGAAAGGCAGTATGGTAATGTAGTGCATAGCATTGCTGCCTGTGTAGCATGTTCTCCAAGTGTCCATTTGGGTTTTATCTAGATTCTCGAGTTTCTTCACACCTTCCAAAAACATGCCAGTAGGTGAATGGCAATGCTAACTTGCCCACTAGGGGTGAATGTGTGTATGAATGTGTGTGTGTGTACGGAGCTCGGTGATGGACTGAAGTCCTGGAGGGAGACTTTAAATATGCCACATGCTAACATGCTGAACTCCACAACATAATCACATTGTCAAGACGGAGAGATGACAGAGGAACAGCCAAAGGGGAGAAAGTCAGAAAACAAAAATTTAAAACGATGTGCTATTTGGATTACTTGTTAGCTTAGTTACAAACCTACGGTCCTGTTTTCGGTCACTGTAGTTTTGTAAAAACAATCTAAACAACTAACTCTCACTAGTTTTTATGCCATTGTGTTTTGGATGTGTGTTTATGTGCGTGGTGTTTGTCTGCTGACATTTTATATTAAAATGTTTGTTTTGCTTCAGCTATGAAAAAGAGAAAGCGACCCAACTCCATGCCATATCAGGCTGGGATGTCTAGAACATCACCACCGCCTGTGTCGAGGGTTGGCTCACAGTCATGAACTGAAACGTGAGGTAAACTGTTTTGATTCCTCTTTTTGTAACTGTTTTAACCACACAAACTGCTGATGCGCTGAAATCTGCCATAATTCTCTTTTGATCAGCTAGCCCAGCTGTTTGTGTCGTTGCCTTGGCAATGTGCGTCAATTAATTTGGGGGTGGAGCTTCTGACTGAGCTCTGAAGGGAGGAATGTATTTGTTTGGCTCTTGAGTTCAAAGCTCAACAATCTTTCTCCAGATTCGTGCAAACCACCTTTAAATTAAGCCGGTTTTAAGATGGTAAATAGGTGTACCTGTAGTAAAAGCCCAGATTCATTACTCCATATCTGTATAGTCTGTGGGAAGAGAGAAGGTGGTTATTGCATAGGCCCAAAAAATAGTTACAATTATTAGATTCACAGTGTGTTACATAAAATCATAGTCATAAAATATCAGACATCATCAGACAGTGGGCTACTTCCTTACTTAAGAACATGGACTAAAATGCATGGAAACGTTCTTATGTGCTCGCACTGTAATTTGAAATAAACTCAGTGATGTCCGTTTAGCACACCAAGTTTTGATTTATCAAATGATTTCTGAAGCAAGAAAACAATGCGACATTTCATGTGTGTAGAGTTTGAGAGCATAACAAACTGACAGTGCAGCTAAGCTGCTACTTCAGTCTCCGGGATACAGGGCTGTAGCAATGGTGCAAGAGCGGCCATTTACTATTGTAAGCAGTCACTCGCTCAGCCTGCTAATCATCAGCAACATTCTACAAGTTGTACAAAACAGATGTGTTATTTTTTTTAATTAATAGCTGTTATATGTACCAATTATTATATTATAAAAGCTTAATACATACAAATATATATATATATGTATACACACTTCAAGAACATTTTTACACATTGTACTTATTTTTTTTTTCTTCTAAAAATACTGTTCAACACCTTCAATACCTTATGCTTATTGTCAGGTATGGGCTAGTACCATATGTAGACACTAGGAGGCACATGTAATGGCATGGAATGCTTAAATACCGTATGTGGTCACTAGGAGGCACTTGTAGTAATAACCTATAATAGCCTTAACACCTTCCATATCCACTAGGTGGCGCATACTGTGGCGAATAATTATGAGTTAAAACTGAACTTGACCACCAGGTGGCGGAAGCATTACCAAATAATTTAAGACATAATACTTTACCTATTCACTAGATGGCGACTGTATGACCATCTATTCCAGGGATCTCTGAATGTCTTAAGTGCAAGATATTCAGGTTATTTAGATAAAAGTTTCTAGATAAAAAAAATCTTTCTAAAGGTTTTAGACAGTAAAAGGAGGTTAGTTAGATGATAAACAAAGCTATGCTACAGCTCTGCTGCAGGTTCTTAGACCTAAAGAGGTCGGTTTTTCACTATAACTTGTGCAATATTGCTTCTGTTCAGTCGTTTTCACATTTTAAACACATTTTCAAAAATCTCTATTAAAAAAACACATTATGTAAATGTTCCCTGGGCCTGAAAAAAACAAGTGGGGAAAAAAAGCAAGTGAATAAAAAAAAAAAAAGAAATTTAAAGACTTATAATCTTCAAACCACGACCAAAGCACTGTACTAACTATAGCAAACTAGTGTCATGTTTATTGTACTGTTACTAATTCTAGCATTACAACCTTAAAAAGTGCCTCAGTTCTACATTATTATTGCTCTAAATTAGACTATAACGTGCAGTCAGATTTGACTAAGCAGAAGGGACAGGCTTTATCATTATGCCCAAACCTAAAAAAGTTGCAATTTAAAAATGCTATTTCAGTTTCTTTTCTGTTTATATGGAAAATCTTTTCCAAAGAGGCTGATGACTCTGATATTTATCTGAAATGTATTGTTCCAAAGTAATTAGATAAGCTGGAGCAATAAATTTCTCGCTTTAAACTTTATAGCTACCACACTAAACAGCCTGTAAGAACTTCAACCTAATTTCTGACTTCCAACAACACGTTCTGTTTGTTTGCATATCATGGGGCATTTGAAAAAAAATATTCCGTGCCATTTTGGAAACTTTCTAACTCCATATGCAAGATTCCACAGCACACTGAATGTAGAACGTGAAAAAGGGCCAACGTGCTTGTTGGAGTTTTAAAATTTAGGCAGGAAAAAGTTACCATCATGGCTAATATTAAGCCATTGTATCACCAGGTAATGGTGCTGGATGATGATAACATCAGGACTAGTTATAATCAGGTCAAAGTCCTTACAGGTTGTTTACTGTGATAGCTATAAAGTAATTAAGTAATGAATTGTTCCAAATTATCTAATTTCTTTGTAACAATAAATTTCTTGTTTTAAACTTTATAGCTACCACCTTAATCAGCCTGTAAGCACTTTGACCTAAACTAACATTTTGGCAGTTTTCGAACTGCATACACAACACAATCAGATCAAAAACTATTTAAAGTATTCACTTTTGAGGGAGATAAACACCATAATGGATACCGTGTTTTTGTCCATCTGCATATAGGTCCTCATCATTTCTTATGCAGTCATGCTATGCATGAAAATCCAGAATGAAAACCCTGGACTGTTTCAAAGTTAAAGGCACACTGTTCAACAACATGATTACTGCCATATCAGTGTTGGTTATCTGGCATCACCAAGGGTTCTGATGCAATAATGACCTTTAAACAGATGACCTGATATAGCCTTCATGACCTGATGATCTTCTAATGACAGCTCTTTCTTGTTGTCAAGTCTGTGTTCCAGGAAATCATGGATGAATTGCTGGATCATCTCCATGTTTGCAACATAAATTCTGTTAACAGTGAAGCATAATCTCAACATCCTCTAAAAGGACCATTAGTCAACCAATCAAGCACTGTTCTGACAGCATATGGTTTGTCATTTTCACTATTGATAACTTGCAGTGGCTTCATAGCCTTATTAGCACTGATTAGCAGCTGATTAGACATCACACTCTTCAAGGAAGGCTAAATTTCCACTGTTCTGTGAAGGCTATGTAGTAGAATTTGGAGTGTGCCTGTGGGGATTCGTTCAAGAGCATTAGTGAGGTTTTGAGTGAGGTATTGGGTGGAGTTGAGGTGTGCAGGACACTTGAGTTCTTCCAGTCTAGCCATGACAAAAAATGTCTTCATGAAGCTAACTTTGTGTACAGGAACATTGTCATGCTGAAACAGGTTTAGGCCTCTTGGCTTCAGTAAGAATGTGCCACAGTTCTTCTGGAGACTTTGACTCTCACAGTTGCTTCTTTTTTTGCAGCAAAACTCAGCAGCCTTCATTATTTATTTTTTTTGTTTTTTTGCCTGAAAAGTGGTCTCTTACATAATAAGTTGCTTTCTTTACTGACATACAAACATTTTTCAAGCAAATTATTTATTTTTAAAGAAATGTTTGGAAATATAAAATGTTTTTCTACTCACATAATATTGCAGAATTCATTAAATAAATATCTATAAGAAACTTAAAGTACCTAAAGTTTGCATTTGTACTTAAATAAAATGATATGGTGCCTAAGGCCTTTGCAGAGTACTCTGTCACATGTATGTGTCTAAACCAGGTGAGATGCAATGAAAGAGTTAATGAGTGAATGAAACCCTTAAAAGAATCACTTGGTGAACATAAATGAATAACATGTTTAGTATAACATTAAAATACTGATGTTTCCTGTTCTGAAATGCACATGTAATAAGCAAGTATACTTTATATACATTTTTTAGTGAGTTGCATTTGTGAGAGTTGTTATTAACTTAATAGTTAGAGTGCAAGTATTTTAATCAGTTTATTATTTATTTTTAGCTTTACTCCTTTCACTATACCTATTGTAGCACGGTAGGTTGGTAAACAGCTGAGAAGTGCATACATTCCATCATTGTATTTGAGCCAAACTGCTTCATGGTGTTACTTTCAGGAGCTGGGGATGGAGGCCACCAAAGCACCCCCTTAAAAAAAACAAAAAAAAAACAATAAGTCACTCCCTTTGCCTGCCTATATAGCACAGTGGTAAGGATGCTCCCCCCAGCCTGCAAAATCACAGCAGCACCATTAGGAAGGGAACAGGTACAAACATTAGAGCAGGTAAGATATTAAGCTTGGACCCATTTTCTTGATTTATCTCTGTTTACTGCATGCCTCTTGTAATTTTAGACTGACGTTGTTGTTTGATGTAATTCAAAATTGTTGGTCTCATTCTAAGCTAACCAGTGACAATGGGCAGTGATGCAGTCTCTATAAGGTCTCCACATTGTGTCTATCTGAATATTTACTCAAATGAATTGAAAGGGTTTATTTTAGCTATGGAGAATCTTTGTTCATTTTTTAATGCTTGACTCATAATGAGACAAATACAAAAGCTCAAGTAATGGTTATGGTTTGGGATTAACAGAGACAGATGTATAGCCTGTGATTTACAGCTGAATGAAAATGTATCATGTGCGAATATGAATTTTTACTATGGTTTGTATACACTTCAAGAAACTGACAACTTGCTTCCAGTAGCCTTTAATAAACAGTAGCACTAGTACTGTAATTCTAGCTTATTGAAGAAAGCCATATTGGTTTCCTTAATGTTTTAAGCTTAGATTTAACAGGTGTTATAATCTGGGCCCCAGTTTAGGTTTTATTGACTTTATTTAATGTTACATTACTTTCGTTGGATGTTTAAAAAAATGGACAGCAATCTTCTACATGTACAGTGGGTTAGTGTAATTAAATGTTTAGGGTAAAGTTAAGAAGAATAAACTGCAGAGGAAGTGCCACTGTTTATATCAGATATCTAACCTGCATAGTGAATAAACCCATACTCTGGATAATGAACACAATGACATTTTATGCTATTTATAACCTACTTCATCCAGTTACTTTGAGTTGCACCCATTAGAATTTCTACAGTAGCATCCCAAGAAATAAGGTGGATATGACTGGAAGTCTTTTGTGTGGCTGATAAGGCAGAAGGCAGTGGTTGTGCAGTTCATGTTTGGTTCATTAATACATTTTTCCTTCTTTTTTCAGAATCCCACGTGACCAAACGCTAGCTAGAGAAAAAATAGTGGTCCCTTCGCATCAATGACCGACAAGGAACAAATCAAACAGGCCGCAGCCATGGTGCTGGGATGCTTGGAGAAAGTGTCCTCTTTCGCCTCATCCTTCCACCCTCTGTTTGGCATTATCACCCCACTGGTTAGTGTAGTGAGGAAAGGCCTGGAGGAAGATGAAGCCAATGACCTGGACAAGGACTTCCAGCAGATTCATGAGAAGTTGGAGAGCATTTCCGTTCAGAACAAGCAGTTGTTGGACCAGATCCAAATTTCTGAGATCAACAAAAACTATGGTGACTTGGAAAAGAGCATAGAGCAACAGTACCGAGCCTTCAAGATCATGGTGGACCGGGTCAAGAAGTACCCAGAAAAAGGAGAACAGTACAGAGAGGATTTCAAGAAAAGCTATAGAAAACAAAAGGGCCGCCTGAATTTGAATGCATACTATGATGCCATCATGGAAGAGCATGGTCCTTTTGGTAGGCCACTGCTGAAATATTATCTAGAGCACTGCAACAGGAACAAGAAGATTATGGAGGCTAGATGCGCTCATCTGGCCTACCTCTTCCACATTGGCCTCATGGCACTGATGGCCTATTATATAGTCACTGGGGATGATGAGGATGAGTTCAGAGATGAATGGGACCAAAAGGTCATCAACATTCAGACCAAGATGCAAGAAGTCCTGGGCGAGTGTAGTGAGTAGGAATGATGCCAAATGCAATGAAAGGTTGTTAAATCTTAGCTGTCTTAATTTTTACTGATTTATAATGGAGATAATGACAAACAAAATCAGTGCTATCTATATTATGAGCAATCAGAACAATATTTTCTGAATTTTTTTGGAGTGCATTTAAAATTCCATTTTTAATTCACTTTAAACAGATTATGCAACATTTTATATAATTATATAAATCTAAATGTATTGGTGAATATATAGTAAAACTGTATATTTTAAATGAGCATGTTTTTGTACTATGATCAGTATTATTCATTTAGGCAGATTTGAATCATGGACCTTTCTGTTTTTTTGTTTTCACTAAAATAAATATTTCACTTTTCTAATGACAAAAAGTTCTGAGTGTTATTTCATTGACTATTTCCTTGAATAATGGTGCACTGTTTTATAACATTTAGCAGCTGTATGGTCACTGTAAAAGTTCCAGGATATCTTTTCAAGAACATAGCTCACTCCAAGCTGTTTTCTCATCACAGAGAAATATGTAATGTAGTGTGTTTGCAGCATTAGGCTAGTGACCCCTGCAGGCTCAACAAAGAATTACACTAAAAACTTTTCTATAGAATCTACACACACGGTAACCCCAGGCTCTCATCATAAGAGACTTAGAGACTAAAAACAGTGCCTAATTATTCATCTACTTGAGCTTTACATCATTTTATATGTTGTTTATCTTACATGTCAATACACAAAATAACTCAGAATTCTCAGCCTAGACCTCTCTTTACCCAGTCCATGGGTAAAATGCTTTTCTAGAGCATTTATTGTTTGAACAGGTACAGTTGTATGCAAAACTTTTGGCAACCCAAGTAATTCAACCTTTTTGGGTTTTTTCCCCCCCCAGAAATAAGTAAGCACAACAACTGCAGCAAACTATTTAAAAATGAGATTTTCCTACAAGTGTTAATGCACAGTTACTTTATATTTGAGGAACTAAAAAAGGTTCTGAGACTTTACAGCCAGAAATGTTTCCAAGTTGCTTAAATGGGCAAACCCAAGCTTTTACAATATTGTAAAGTTCTGCATAAATATAACTTAAAATTCATCAGATTTTCACACAGGTAATTAAAGTAGATAAAGAGAACCCAACCCTGTATCTGGTGTGACCCCCTTATACAGCAAAAACTGCAACTAAATGTTTGTTGAAACTGCTGATCAGTCCTGCACATTGGCTTGGAGGACTTTTAGCCCATTCCTCCATAGAGAACAGCTACAACTCTGGGATGTTAGTGGGTTCCCTCACATGAAATGCTCGCTTCAGGTCCTTCCACAACAATTCTATTAGATGAAGGTCAGGACTTTGACTTGGTAATACTTGTTGTATGGCTTCATGACCCACTTTCCCTTGAGATTCAGTTCACGGACAGATGTCCTGACTTTTTCCTTTAGAATTCACTGATAAAAATCAGAATTTATTGCTACATTAATGATGGCCCTGTGTTCCTTTGTAACCTTGCAGACTATTACTTTCATTGCTCTTGGAGTGATTTTTGTTGATCAACCAGAAATACAGAAAATTCTAAAGGGTTCACAAATTTTAAGTACTACTGTATCACTTCTGCACCTGCCTCTTCTGGGTAACACTAGACAGTGCAGTTATGAGTTATTATTCATCTACAACTGAACTGTGTAAAGTTAAACATTAACGAATGCACTGAATGGCCTTCAGCACAAGTACCAGGGTTATTCCAGTCCCTGTAAAATTAAAACTATGATGGCAGCTTATCTGGATCATGTTCGGTTCCTCACAATTTACATTTAACACTTAAGAATGAAAATGTATTCCAACAGCAGCTTACCTGGATCAGGTGTGGTTCCTCCGCATTTAGATTTAACACATAAGAATGAAAATGTATTAGACATAATTAGACACAAAAAAGATGTACCCACATCCTTATTCTTGGGGAAAAAGATAGCTATCCAATAAACACACACTTGGGTGGTTATATGAATTTTTTTTTTTTTTTTATAAATAGCATTCTAATCATCCTGGCAAATCATCTGCATTAGCGGTCATTTCAGGTTGATTTCAGTTTATTGAAATCAATGTCATTCAGTGAAAGAAAATGTTCTGCACTCTTATTTATCACCACATTGCTTCTAACTTCTTACTTTCTGGGATGTAATGCTTTGGTCCAGGTTTATGATTTATTTTTCCTTAATTACCGAATGTCAGAAAATATTTAGCCTTTTAAGTTTAGGTCTCATGCTAAATTGATTTTTTATTAACAGTGTTGTACACAACCCACAGAATACCAAAGAAAACTGGGCTCCAACACATCAAAACATAGCAAATCTGCATTTTTAACTTAGGCTTTTCTAAGAATGAGTGATGTTTATTATAACAGCTTCTCCAATGTTTTTGATTTAATACAGATGAATGCCTAAGCTCTTCTACAAAACCTGCTTTAAGACCAGAGCAAGGCAGGCCTAATTTGAAGGACTTTTGATTTTTTAGGTTTTTGTAACTAATTTTGTAATTCTAAAATGATCATTACTGTTATTGTAAAGACTTTTTGTTCTTTTTTGGGTGGAGGAAACCTCTCTGTTTCTCAGAACAGTTGGTACTATTCCAACAATTTCACTGAGCAGAGAATTTTTACAGGATGTTGTCATGCCAATGCCGGTATCCATCTATGACTCCATTTTCCAGAACACACCATGACCTACAAACATGGCCAACACAATATTCTGGTTTTGATCTTCCCTTGTTGTCACATTTTAGATTTTTGGCTTTGCCCACATTGTTGTTGATTTTTTTTTCTAATCACCTGTTGTTTGTTTGCTAATCACCTGACCTTAAGCCTGTACCTGATTCACGTGTCTGCTTCACAATTTGAAATCGTTTGCCAGTGTTTTTTAATAAAATGTCAAACATGTATATGCATTAGTCTCTGACTCAGTCATCTGACAGATTTTAATTCTACCTCTCAGAGCTCCTAGGAAAGTTTTGCAGCAGATGGAGAGCATCCAAAGTGGGAGTGCTGTGAGGATCAAGGCTATAAATGCACATGAATCCATGAAGACTGCAACTTTCAGCACAGCTGAGCTGCACTGGAACGCCAAAGAGGTCACCTCTGCACATTTCACCGACTAACTGTAAGCCTTTTCCTCTTCTTAGCTTTTGTTGATTTCTTTCATTTTGTGCTTCTTGCTTTTCTTTTCCTTTTTATTTGCTCAGCTATGTTAAAATATCAAAAAATAGATTCTGTGAACAAGGGCATAAAAATGAGATCTAAACACCTATGTGTCTGCGATGTAGGTTGTATCTGATAATTCCTGGTTTAATATAGATGCAATAAGGAAAGTTTGTGAGATGGCCAGATCTTGCGCCTAAGTAAATATTGACCTGTTCAACACTTTTTCTGCAACAATAACTGTAAAAAATCATGGACAGCTCTAAAAAGTTAAGCAACCACAGGTCTAGCGCCCCTGCTGGCTTGATGCAGTATAGTATGCACCATTACCCATCCCAGTGTGCTTAAGTGACAAAATAGCCTTTTGCATTTCCATGTCACCTTTCTCATATAAACTATCTTTCCATCTAAAGATATCTGCACACACACACACACCCCATAAGTTAGTTTTTAAAATAGTATTCCATTAAATCATAAGTAGGTGTCGATATACTTCAGAGTGAAGTGACTGACAGCCTATGCGATGCACTAGACCTTGGTATTTGGAGCCACACTGTCCATCGCTTTCAGTCATTGGTCTGCAATGTCAGTGTAGAGGGGTTAGTAACCAAGGATGTGGATTTGAGATTAAAAAAAAGAAAAGATCTTGCTAATGATAAAAGGCAATGGCAACTTAATCCCAGTATTACAACATTAAAGTAACAAAACTACTTTCCATTACTTTTGGTTTAAATCAAAACCAAATATGCAGACGACAACATTTTCACAGCAGGAGGCATAACTTGTACTGTACTGTGAAGTTGTTCCCATTTGCTGCTTTAAAGACCAAATAATGGTGAAATTTCCTCTAAGTGAAAACATTTCTCCACTAGAAGCTATGATAATGAATTGGCAAATGTGTGCCTAACAAAACATAACAAAGCTGTTAGTATAAATGGTTCAATCAGTGGCATCAAGCTTCCACTGTTCCTCACATTCCCACAAACAAATGATAACAAACAAATGACTCGCATTAAAGCACAAGTTATGTCATGAGGCCAGCAGGGAAGTGTACTATAAAGAGTTTCCATACCCTGTAGAAAGACGTACTGTTTTTATTTCTGCTTTGCCATTTCAGTCAAATGTGTTTTTATGAAGTGACGTAACGCGCACCACAGTGTGCAACATAAAACACCAACTGACGATGAAATTCGTTACCAGTTCTTTTTATTATAAATTGTTTAAATCACGTTAATCGTTGTTGAGCCCTAATGTATTTTACAATTGAAATCCTGCTAAATAATCCCCATTTTTACTAATTGTATCTGTAGACTGATTGTCTTTTTTTTTGTAACTTTAACAGAATGAGGTTACCTTTTTGTGTCCTAATTACGTAACAGCCTTCCATGTATTCCGTTATTCCCAAAGCCTGCTTGTAACTCAAAGTGGGTTCATTGATTCTGGAGGAAGATATTTGATATTTGAACCCAACAGCCAAACAAATACACACCTTCTTTCAGTTCAGTTTTATTTGTCACAAAGCAGCCTCACAGAAATATATAAATTCTGAATATAAACTTATGAATCTATAAATTTATCTCTGTGTGTGTGTGTGTGTGTGTGTGTATATA
>JAQQZR010000019.1:920866-952330 GCA_030068235.1 Notoglanidium macrostoma
GTGCTACCATCCAGCTCCTTCATCCAGCCGATATTGTAGGACTCTGGAAGGACAAGCTGCTCCTTATCATTGAAAGCCGGACTGTGACTTTCAGTCTTTCCATGATGCATCCTGGGGCAAAAATGGAATAAATGTGCATTTGACATTTTAAATTTTTTGGCCATGGAGGGATCTAATGTGTTTGTAACTGAGCCACGTGATCACTGTGCAAATCTGCACTTACCTTGGTATACCTTATCATTAATGATTACTGCTATGTCAATATACATGCATAAAAGATTTTGAAAAGGCACATTAAGGTGTTCACCTAAAGCAAACTCTGAAATGAATTTACTGAAATGAACAGAACTGAGATGGATTCAAACTGTAGAAATGTTAAAGTTTGTAAAGCACTACTGATGTAAAAAGGGAAATTAATATAATCTGGAAATAAACAGTTCACCTGGCACTTCCTGCATGTTTTTACATCTTATTTTATACTTACAGAATAAGTAATGACACACAAAGGATTTGGTCAACAGTCATTTTCTTCATCTTTGCCCTGTAGTTAATAGTGGAAAAGTACAAATCAATAAAAATTGTTATATTTTACAACAGCACATTCACTTTTTAACTAAATATATGTCTAGAATGAAGAACGTATAAAAAAACAAAAACAATTCATTGCTAATGAACTAAACAGAAAAGCATTAATTAATAGGATATTCTTAAGCATTGCGATTTCAGCATTCCTTACAATAATGTTACAATGAGTTTAGGAGTTAAGCCCACAATATCTCTGCATTAATTTGTGTGTAAAGTGAATAAATTTGAAACACTATCTACAGGCTGTCAATATCTTTCATCTATTTTGATGTATACATTTAGCAGAATTAATAAACTACAGAAAATATAAAAGAAAATACTCACTTGATAAGGTGAACCGGTCTGACTGAGAAAGCAAGGCTAAATGTGTTTGCTGTTAGATTTCACAGGCTTTAAACAAAAGACACAGGGTGTGTATGCAGTACATTTAGTCTGGGAATTTATCATTCTTTGATACACTTGATGTTATATGACGTGTTTTAGATTGCAGAGAGGGCATGTCTCGATAAAAGCTATGGTTTCAGACTGTAGATTGGCTGGTGAATATTAGCTTCATTTATTACACATCCGTCTACCTCAGGGGAGCTGCTGTGGAGGTCTACAGCTTTGAATTCCTTAGGGTCACCCCAACTTCTACTGTCAAGTGGACAGAGCACATAACAGCTGATATTAAAAAGACCCACCAGTGCATGAGACAGCTTCAAGACACAAATAAGACCTGCAATGGCAGTACATTCTGCACAGTCACTTTAACAATAATCTCTCTCTCTCTCTCTCTTTTATATTATATATATATATATATATATATAAATTTTTTTTTTTTTTTTTTTTTTGATAGTTGTTGTCGGTAGTAGGACACTACTGCGTGACAAGGAGGAAATTAGACATTTGCAAGGAAATTGAAATTTTAACTTTATTTATTTTTCCCCAACAGTGGTATTGATTGTGAATGTACGCGGCTGCATGCGCCGTGCCGCTTGGGGGCGCTGTGACAGGAACACTGGTTAAACGCAACCGTCTCGCGCTCCTTTTCCGATTCCTGTCGGTTTGGTGATGTAATGAAGTAAAAGAGGAGTAAAAAATGGCGGAGAACAGTGGCACAGATCCTGCCCTGGACACGAATGCCGAGGAAAATGCTGCCACCAGCGGGACCATCATTATGGTCACTGTCAAAACACCTAAGGATAAAGAGGAAATAGCGATCTCGGAAGACGCGTCTGTTGCACAGGTATGTTGGAGCTCACCCGCAATGATCAGCGGTTTTATCGGTTGCTCCGCCGTGAATGGCCGCTTTAGCGAGACGCTAGTTCGTAAGCTAGCTAGCTAGCCTGTTTACGACGACAATAAATTCAGGACGGCTTTTTTGGGAAGTACAAATACAGTGATTACAAGATTCAAGGATATATTTGTCTTTTAGGATTTCGTAGATTACTGTCTATATCTCAGCGCGCTGAAAAGTTTACTGTCATAATCGTAATATTGATTAAAATAAATAATACATTTAGGATGACGCTGTGAGTTTAGCTCGTATCGTTGCCGGCTATGGCGGCGGCCAACGGGAAGATTCTTTGGCTAAATCTCAAATGGGTTTCTATGAGACTCATAGTACACTAGGTAGGCTGTAGAAGGCTGTATATTTAGAGCACAAGTAGTCCACTTCCATATAGGGAGTAGGGAGCGGTTTGGGATTTAACCTTACTAGCAACATAGATAGACAGGGTGACGTTTTATGGTTTATAATAGTAATTAATAAACAATGTTTAACTGGTAATATATATAATACAGTAATTTTACACATCATTCTGTTTATTTGTTTGGTCAAAGCAGGTTGTGATTGTGTATGTGTAAATCGCTAACGAAGCTAAATGACTACTTAGCATTAGCAGGCTTAGAGAATGTTCTAGCGTTTAGGGTTCAGCATGATTTATTTTTCTTTCCTGGTCGCTTTTAATTTATGTTTTTTTATTGTCATTAGAAATGCTGTGAGTTAGACTTTAAAATGCTCCTGCTTCGGCGAAATCTATGTTTTCTTCCATCAGAATCCTTTACATTTATATAAATTTAATGTATACACTTGTATTTGAATGTTCCAAATCAGGCTCGCGCAGAGCTCGTGCACGGAGCTCACGGTATGATAATCGTGGCGCAATATCACGGTTTTAATAATGTTGATAAATAATTGTTATTCATTATTTAGTGACAGAAATGTCTGGAACATTTTCTAAACTGTAGTTCAGGGGAGTGAGATTAGGTGTACGTATTTTTAGCACCATACAAAGCCATTTTCTTATGTTAATTTTTTTTTCAGACTTAATAAAATTACATAAAAAAAATTACATTAGGTGTAACTGTGTATAGTGGTTTGATTGTGAGACAGTGATTGAGTGGAGTGGGGGGGAAAAGGCAGTTTATGATGTGTTATATACCGTATTGATTTCTCGAATCTGATTGATCGGAAGGTGTTGATTAATTTTCTATAGCGGCAGTTCTGACAGAAACGAGGCACAGGTTTATATTAACACTTTATCCTTTCTATACTAACAGCTCTTTTGCCAGGACTTGTGTGGAGTGTGCACTACATAATCTAAGCATAATAATAAATAAGTAAATCGTCGATATGATGTTTTATTGAACGGTTGTGGAAGGAGTCTCCAGTGTCGGCACTTTAACAGAGGTATAGGCTTACTGACATCTTCAGGACTGCAGAGTTTACTATTTGTGACTTCTCTGTATCATGACAAGTTTTTTGTCTTGTTAATTTCAAGAGAGAGAGAAAAAAAAGACAGGCTGGTGAGGAAACATCTGTTTATTGCTGCTGTAATGGAACTGATAACAGGAACTTGTTTCATGGCTATTCCATGGAATTAAATAAAAACAATATGACGTCATGCTTGGGGGGAAAAATTTACCGTTTGCAATGGTATGAGAGGAATAAAATGTCAGGAGGTTTTATGAACATAATCAACGTCGGGGTGGTAAAAGTAACTCTGCTTCGTCACGTCAGACTGTTGTTGATTATTTTCCCACAACATTACATCTCGCTGTGTTGTGTTTTCTTTTATCTTGCATTTCAAGAGTGGTGGGTCAAGACTTTAGAGAAGAAATGTCAGGAAAAATGGTTTTAGAGAACAGGTTTGTCAGACTTCTTACATCATTGTCTATTATCTGAGCTTTATGAGTTGATGGATATCAGCTGGAAGATTCCACAAATGTTTCTAAATTAATATATGTAGTTGTTTGAGCCAAATTGAGAACTATAAGGCTAATTCTCGGGTAATTCTTTAGCAATCAATCACTTAAGCCAGGATTATTTGTGGTCTATGACACGAGTAGTTAATGAAGCTGTGACACAGCCACTTGTAATTGTGATATATTTGTCATTTCCTCTCTTTAATGTTGTGCTTATGGTTAGCAAGTGTTACTGCTTAACTGGATATGACTCAGCTGTTTTTTTTGTTTGTTTGTTTTTAGTCATGCGTTGTTTATTAAATCTAGATAATGTTCTGAATTCGGTTGTATATTTAAAAATGTGCTTTGGTGCAATAATGTAGAACGGTGTGGGATTTTTTTTTTTTTTAACTTCCTTGAAATTCAGTTTCAATATTATTCTTTTGATTTAGCGTAGTAGGAGCATTACTTTGCTTATGGAGATCAATTCTCTACAGTTAATGGACGTATGAGCTCTTTCTGACCCTAACCATGAATCTTTACGTCTTTGTATTTTTCGCAAAGAATGTCATGGAAACGTTTGTACAAATAGACAAAGTACTACTGTTAAACAGTCCTGTACGCTGACTGTTTTGCATGAGGCTTTGTTTTGGCCTGGGATAAGCATTGTGTGCTGCTTGTTGCTGTTAAAAAATAAATAAATATAAATGTGTCTATGCTTTAATTACTTCCTTTTTAGTTCAAAGAAGAAATCTCCAAAAGGTTCAAGGCAAAGCAGGACCAGTTAGTCCTGATCTTTGCTGGCAAAATCCTGAAAGACGGCGACACGCTCACTCAGCACGGCATAAAGGATGGCCTCACGGTTCACCTCGTCATCAAAACTGCACAAAAGTAAGATGCGCTCATTATTCTAGAATTAATTGTGAGCCGCACCATAGATAATCTGCAAGATTGTGCTGCTCTTTTTTTTGCTCGTCTACCTATAAACGCATTGTGAAGACGTCACGGGGTGGGGAGGATGCTTTGATTCATTCACATTGATGTAATTTATGGTTGTGATCCCTGTGCAGGGCCACAGGCGGAGGATCCACAGCTGCTTCGTCCAGCTCTGGCGCGTCGCAGGTCAGCAGCGGCACCGCGGCCACGGCGAACAGCAGTCCAGCTGGCAGCCTGGGCACATCGCAGGGCAGCGGGCCATCGCCGACTCCTTCACAGCCATCCAACATATTCAGTGAGTGCAGGCTGGTTGCTGCAAATGAGAAGGTTCAAGAGTTTACATACGAGAGCTGCACGGGATCACACAGTTCTCAGAAATATCTGCAAAGTGAAAATGAAATCTGTCAGGGGAATTTGTTTTCAATGGCAGGTGTTTTTAAAACACAAAGGTTAACAAAACTCACTGCAGTACGTGGTGCCAATATTTTCCGCTGTTTTTACTGCTTTCAAATCGTGTGTGTGTGTGTGTGTGCGCGCGTGTTTTCTTTTATTAACTATTATATATATTTAAAAAAAACATTTTAATGCTTTCTTTTAGAAGGTTTACAAAATTACAGGAATGTGCACGTTTTGTCTTCTTCTGATTATGATTATTATTATTATTATGAAAGCCTTTATTTTTTTAGATCTTTTACAAAATGGGAAATAAGAAACCCAATGCATTTTAAAGGGTATTTTGGACTTAAAATAGCTTAAATGTAACTCCATGGTTGTGCTCACAGTTGGTCATTTTACATGTTTGCGTATCAGGAATATATGGAGACGGGGATCATTCACTTAAAAATGCGAGTGTCATTTTAAACCTTTCATGAGGCTTGAGACACATTTTTATTGGCTGCAAGAGTGAAGGCATCTCTAAGCCAATGTTAACAAACGAAAACCTCTTTTCAAGCATCGGGTCATTTAAATATCGCTCGAAAACTGTTTTCAGAACGGAGGTCGCTCATCATGCATGATAAAACTGCAAGCAATTGACTGCATGTACGAGACAGAAACCAGCTTGGTGTAAACAGGGTCATTATATTAAAGAGACAGTAAATCGTAGTGAGCCACTCAGCCGCTGCGTGTTTGTCCACGTGTCCTCAGGTGGCTTCGGTGACCTGTCCAGTCTGGCCAACCTGGGCATGGGCTCGGCCAACTTCATGGAGCTCCAGCAGCAGATGCAGCGGCAGCTCATGTCCAACCCCGAGATGCTCTCGCAGATCATGGAGAACCCACTGGTTCAGAACATGATGTCCAACCCCGACCTGATGAGGCAGATGATCATGGCCAATCCGCAGATGCAGCAGCTGATGGAGCGAAACCCCGAGATATCGCACATGCTCAATAACCCTGAGCTGATGAGACAGGTGAGTGAAGTGGGAAGACCAGGTGTGCTTTCTTCACAGGCAGTTTAGATGCGGTTGTAAATGCTTCACACCATACGTAACCAGAGAATAAAACGGAATCGGGCTGTTCAATTCCTGCCATTATGGCAGTGTATAACTCACGTAGTTCAGGCCATAACACTGTTTGAGATTTACTGTCATTTAATATAAATCTTTGTTATTAACAATTTGTTGCAACTTTCACGCACGGGTATAGTTTGTCTTCAGATTAATAAATACTCAAATTGAATAATACTTGAAAAGTGAACTTTTGTTTGTTTGTAAACTGTGCAGTTTGCATGAGCTGAAATGAGTCACTATTTTGTCTTTATTTAGACAATGGAGTTGGCGAGGAACCCTGCCATGATGCAAGAGATGATGCGTAACCAGGACCGGGCGCTTAGCAACTTAGAGAGCATCCCTGGGGGATACAACGCTCTCCGGAGGATGTACACAGACATCCAGGAGCCCATGTTTAGCGCCGCGCGCGAACAGGTCTAGAAACCATTTTGATACCGAAGAAGGTTTTTTTTTTTCATTGTTTGGACAAACTAAGCCAGAGATACTTATTTGGCGATTTGTAAAATCAAGAACAGCTTGATTAGGTTTGAACATGCTTTTGCTCCATTTTTATCTACAGAATAAAGATCACTTATATCAGATCTGCGTTTTCTCCCCTTTTTTTTTTTTTTTTTTTTTGTTTATACAGTTTGGAAACAATCCTTTCTCAGCCTTAGGTGGGAACACGGACAACTCGGGGGCCCAGCCCTCCAGGACGGAGAACAGAGAGCCACTGCCAAACCCATGGGGACCCCCTGAGACCAGCTCTTCTGCGCCTGCCACCTCCAGCAGCTCTACCACAAGCTCCACCACCCCTAGTGTCTCCAACCCCCTGGGCATCAACTCTGCCAACTTGGGCTCCGGTACCACCTCCACTACCTCCTCTGATTTCCTCGTTCAGTTCCGTTTGAGAAATGTGAAATCTTTTGATAGGTTATAATGTCTGATTAAACACAGATCTCAATACATATTCTAGTCTTAACATGATGATTATTTTAGGAGGTTTATTTATTTATTTATTAAAGAATTGTATGCAGTTGTGCTCACCTCTATAGAACATGTAAGAAAAATAGCCTTTTAATATTTGATTATTTTGTTCCAGGAATATTCAACAGTCCAGGCATGCAGAGCCTGATGCAGCAGATCTCAGAGAATCCTCAGCTGATGCAGAACATGCTCTCCGCTCCCTACATGCGCAGCATGATGCAGTCTCTGGCGCAGAACCCTGACGTCGCCTCGCAGGTCTGACATCATCACATTTGGCTTTTTAACCTTAAAAAAAAAAATGGGAACAAAAAGTAGAAATAGAAATTCCCTGATTTTCTTCCTGTAGCTGTTGATGTTGTCTCTGTTATTCCCCCATGAGATGTGCCCTGTTCTCCCCAGGTGTTGATGAACAACCCTCTTTTTGCTGGAAACCCCCAGCTGCAGGAGCAGATGAGACATCAGTTGCCTGTATTTCTACAGCAGGTAGGTCCTGTTGACGTGTATAGATTTTACCGTATGGTATTTTTGGTTCTACTTTTGGTGAAAATATTATTAATTTTTAATAGTGGTCATGTACGTTGAATGTATAGTAGGAAATATTTAAATCCAGGACTTTTTATTTTATACACTGAAAATAAAGAATAATTATTAAATAAAAATTAGCTCTGCAATTTTCAATTTCTCCAAATGTAGTCAACAAAGACACTTTCCCAAAACTTGCACTTTCCCTTAAAAATGTACCTGACTTGCTTTTTTTTTTTATTTATTTTTTTTTAAACTGAGTGTGATGTGAATAAGAAAATACTTTCACATTAAACTTAAATTCCTGCTGTTTAAAAAAAAAAAATCTTTATTTAATGATATTGCTTAAATTAGTGATGTAAATACTTGTTAGCTACAAGTATTATAAATATCAGGTTATGAAAAAAGTATAAATAAATATTAGGTTATGAAAGCTGCAGTGGAACGTTGTGTAAATGTCTTCTCTAAGCAATGCTTTTATGACCTTGAGGTCCAGTAGTAATTATTATAATTTTTTTTTTAAAAGATGCAGAACCCTGAAGCCCTGTCTGTGATGACAAACCCGCGGGCCATGCAGGCTCTGATGCAGATCCAGCAAGGCCTGCAGACTCTCCAGACCGAGGCTCCTGGACTCATGCCAAGGTATCCAGAAGCTGAGCTCCGTCACAATAGCGCTAAGAAATTCCCAGAAAAAAACAAACCTTTAATTTGACTGTCTATAAACAAATGAAACGTTGTTCTTTGGATGTTGAGTGAGAGAAGTGATGTAAGAATGTGCACTCCAGAAGAAACAACATGCTGTTAAACTGCGTGTCATTCCTCTCGTGCAGTCTGGTTAGCGGAGGAGGTCTTAGCGGGGTCCCCACTGGGGTTAACGTGACTTCTTCTGAGAGTGCTCCACCCCCCACGCCTGGACAGGGCTCCACCCCTGCTGCAGGAACCAACTCCTCCCAACAGCAGCTCATGCAACAGATGTTACAGATGTTTGCTGGCGGGAGCGCATCGGTACTGTCGCCATTGATTCGAGCTTCTAGCTCCTACGGATTTGCTTTACAAGAATGAAACTATGAAATAAAAGGGCTTAGGCTAAACAGGTTTTGGCATAATTGTGAAAGTGTGGGTATGTTTCAAATTCACTGTAATGTGAGCAGATTAGTGGATTTAACAGTCCTGAAACAACTTAATGTGTCGCACCAGCTGAACATAGACTAGTTAGAGTTTACAAGCTTCATTAAATTAAGTCGAATGCTTTCACCAAATTGTCGTTGACTCCTGCGTGCTTACCTGCTCAAATGTGCACAGCCTCCCGTGTGCTGAGATAACGCATCAGTTATAAATGCCTTTGCTTACATTTAGTTTTCTAAGAAGGCTAGTGATTCTTTGTTTTGGGCTTTGATCAAATTGAAATATTCCTTGATGATTGAAAAATGTCATAGATTAGATTGGCAAAGTCACGAATGATTTTAACGAATTTGCTATTGATGTAGTTTTTGTTAATTAAATTACTCCGCACATTTCCATGCGTTCATTTTGCAAAAGATTTTTTTCATTGCACAAGAGCCCAAGCAGCAAAACAAGGACCTATAAAATAAATACTTGATAAGTAATCGTTTATGCATATTGTTCATTTTATCTACGGACTCGATGGACAGAACTCGCTTGAAGTATGTACACGAGGAAAAGACGGACCATTAGATCTAATTGCTTGCCTGCATCTTGATTGACGTAGTATTTCCTGTACGTCAGATCGTGTTTCTGATTGGCAAGTGGTGGCAAAACACCATTCTACGAGTCACGCAGTTATAGTTAGGATGCACTTTAAATGCCTGCGGTACAACAGAATTTCTACATATGGTTAGATTTGCTCCTCTGTGTATGTAATGATTTTACACCCTGGGTTGGGATCAAAGTTATGCTCAGCTGGTGCAAAAAAAAAAAAAAGAAGTATGCCTTATACTTTAGCACACAAGCATTTGTACTCCAGTAGTAGGCAGTTGTCTAAAGGTGGTAACTGTTGTGATTTGCGTAGTGTCCATCCGATCCTTCGTTCCATTTGCATTTTGTTGTAGGTAAATATAAACCCGTTTTATTGCTACCGTTTTGCCTGTCCTGTCACAGACCCAGACTCCGGAGGTGCGTTTCCAGCAGCAGCTGGAGCAGCTGAGCGCGATGGGCTTCATCAACCGAGAGGCCAACCTGCAGGCGCTCATCGCTACGGGAGGAGACATCAACGCCGCCATCGAAAGACTGCTCGGCTCGCAGCCATCTTAATCCCTTCACCACCTAATCACACCCAGAGACAAGTCCCAGTCACGAACACAGTCCCAGACATCACCTAATATCTGACAAATAGACTGAATTCCAGTTGCTTCTCCTTTAACCGCGGTTGATCTGTGAATCTTAGGAAATTGGGGTTCTCAAATTTGCTCCCTTAAAAAAAAAAATCACAATGGAATGACATCAAGCTAGCAACTCGCTCATTTCTGACTGCGTCCATTAATAAATAAATCCAACAGGGCAATGCTGTGAACCAAGTGTAGGTTATCATTCCTTTTAATTGACGCGTACTCACTCGAGGCACTACTTCTTCCTGGGTTTTGGGGAGTAGGGAAAACAGAAAGGTGATCTCCCAAGTCAGAAGAACTGTCTTTCATGAGGATGGTCAGTTTCCTTCATCTTAATTTTTTCCTCTCTCTCTCTCACTCTCTCTCTCTCTCTCTCTCTCTCAAATCATACCTGACTAAACCAGTATTTATTGCAAACACCTAGAGATTACCTTTTATCGATGCTCCAGGGTTCACAAAGCTTCTCATTTGAAATTAATTGAAATTTAACCGAGAAAGAGTCTTTGTCCGAGCATTATAACAGCCTCATGCAGACGAATGCTTACTCTTCAGCTGTTTAGAGGGGAATAAATTTTTTTTTTTATATAATTTTTTTTTTTTTTTTTTTTTTTTTTTTTTTTTGAAAAGATGAGATATTCAGTCATCACTTAGTCTTTTTGCCTTTTAGCAGCAGTCTGATTGATTGAATTGCTGAATAAAAAAAACAATTAAGTTTGTGGTTTTGGGGTAAGGTTGTAACAAGGCATCAATAAAAAAATATTTCTCAGCTTACAAGCAACGCTGAAAGCAGACACCTTTTTGTTTTGACCATATTTTTATGCTTTGAAATAGTACTCTAGTGTGTGGAGAGAGAGAAAAAAACCCGCATTGTGTGCTGGATACATCATCTTACAGTTGATGTAGTGAGCAAGCCTGGTAACAGCATGAACGTGACGCTTCCCTGTGCACCGACCTCAGTGCTAATCATCTATGAGTCTATTGGAACTAACAGTTGAGTTTTTGATGTGAATTAATGTGTTCATCTTTGCTTTTTTTTTCTTTTTTTTTTTTTCTTTTTTTTTGGGCTGCACATTCATAATCCACTCTTACGTCTTATTTGATTAATTACATTGCAATAATCTGAACTCCTATTCGAGTTGGTATGTTTCTTTTTAAAAAAAAAAAAAAAAAAAACAGTTGGCACAGAATCGCCAAAATGCATTTTACGGGATGTTTGTGGGGCGGGCGATGAGGCCCATATGACGTACTTGACGTTTTCAGGATCTATATATTTAGTTTTGCTTTAAGGTACACAAACTGCCAGTTATTACAGTCAGTAATGACACTTTCTGGGGGAATCTTACTAAAATAAACTAAATATATATATATATAATGTTTTATGTCTAATACTGAAAATATTAGGGATGTGCATGGGACTGTTTTTAATCCTACTTCAAGTACTGTTTTTGTGATATTTTCTAATTAATGTAGTGATGGCTAGTGATGATCGTAGGTAAGAGACTAAAATCTATTATCTAGCAGTAGCTTTATGATGAAACTATTAGGGCTGAGCAATGCATTATATCATAATTGCGCAAACTTTTTAAAGGCAAGTTGGCGCTTATATTTGTGATTTCCTTCGAGTACAAAAGTCCAAACATAATCTCTTTCGGTTAAACCGAAAAACCCCACTAAACTTATGATGTGTGCTTAGTCTATCTATTTTTAGTTTCTCAAACAAAGGTGATTTTTGGATGGAAAGTGATGTTAGAGTGATTAATCCACACCATTCATGTTCTTTAGTGGCAGTCAGTATAACCACCAGGCATGAATCTACAGCCTGGGTTAGAAAGAAATCAGCCCCAATATATATAATGTATAATTCTATTATACCAGTCTATTTTTCGTATGACTGTTGGTGGTGCTGTTGTGCTCAATTCCACAAAAATCCTAAAGAATCCACATCAAAACGTATGTTCAAGTGAGTTAAATCACACCGTGACTCAATTCTCGAATCATTAATTTTCCATGCTGTGGTTAGGTTTGTATGAAATCACCACCTCTAATACATTATTGTTTCCATAGTAACATCTCATTTCGAGGGACTTGTACGGAGGACGCGCCAAATAAATCGATAGTGAATAATAAACCTGATGCAGAATGTATTTAAAGAGGAAAAACATAATTGTTGATGTGGGGAGCTTTTCTGTTAGGAGATTTCTGTTAACATTTATGGAAGGAGCCTCCAGTGTCAGGAGGTGTCCCATCTTTTTTTTTTTTTTTTTTTTTTTAAGGGTTTTACGCTTTTCAGTTTCTCAGTCATGTCGTAAACTACATTTTTTTTTTCTTTTCATATTTGAGACATGCTAGTGAGGGATTGACTGTTTAAAGCTATTAACGTAATCAGTGAAAGGAAATCATTTCTGTCGCTGGCGTTCCACAACATTAAATGTCACTAGGAGTTAAAGCGTGACATGTCATTCATTAATAAATTAAGCAGGATAATTTGTAAATAGTTGTGGTAAAAGCAGAATAACATGCCCGGGTGTGTATTATTTTCTAAGAGCACGGTCCAGCATGTATTATTGCTTACATAATCTAATGTAGATGCCAAAAATGAAACCTTACACTGATGTCTTTTTCATTTTCCTGCCCTTATAGCACATTTATACAAAATGCCCCTGATTCTAGTTGTTGCTGTTCCCTACATATAAACAAATTAGTGATTTAATGCACACTAACCATGACTGGAGTAATGCGTTAACTGGATTGCAGCATGACCGCCGTGTCCAGTACGCTCTCATGTTATAGAACATGGCCTTTCTTTGTCATGCGAGCTTCATATCTGAGCCATAGCCTACTCCCATGCACACCTCTAGTAGCTATGCGTCTCACGGATGTACATGACAGGAACTCGCTCACTTTAAGAAGTATATTTGTTGGCTGCATCACTAATACAGAAGCCAGGATTAAACTGTTGAACAGAATGTTAAGACTAGGAGTGACTGCATGCCTATAGCATGTGTAGTGACTAAACACTCTATGCTATGTAATATTACATAACATCATGGTCAAGAGGTAAACGTATCCTGCTTTAAGTGAGCCGTATCATGGTGTCGTATTGCTCAGTACCAGTGAAACGAAGACTGGGATGGACAGATTCAACATCAACAGCAGCCTTGATCTAAACCCTGCATGGTTTTGTTCATTTTCTCTGAATTGTGTGGAACCGCTTTCCAAAGTGAAATCTTAAATGGACATTAAACATTCCTGAGCTGTTGAGTGTGCGTGAAACTACAGCAAGTGTGCATGAAACTCCATTCATTCAAACCCATTTATTCAGCTGTGATTTCTGATCAAGTCTTGGTCAATGCTTTCATTTTCATTTCATTTGTAGTGAGCCATATAACCAAAGCACAAGGTTAATACACATTTCACTCAATCACATTTAACACATTTTAATGTCTTCATGCATGCTCGTGGTTTATATCGATGTGGTGTTCGTGTGAAAGGAAAACCGAACAGGAGAAACAATTTCTTCAGCTTTGCTTCCTCCAAGGTGGAAGAATAATGCACGCTGGAGAGGACGCCAGTCCATCACAGCGATCCATGAATACACACGTTTCCACGTCTCCACCTCCCTGCCTTACTTTTTGGGAGGTGAGAGGAAATCAGAGAACCCAGAGGAAACCCACGGTAAGATGAGGAGAACATAAGACACCAGAGTTATTGCTGTGAAAATGAAATGTGATTCCATGCTGCAGCAAACCAGCATTTCAATACGAGAAAGAAGTCAAAAGAAAAAGAGTTTGTACAGAAAAGACCAAATATGACAACTGAATGGTCTCAAAAGCTGTAAAAAGGGTTGAGAAAACAAGTCATTGGGGATTATTCTTGTTGCTTACAGCAACAACGGAAGGTGTGTGGAGTAAAGAATCACACACAGAGTACAGACTGTCCAAGTTATATGAGCGCAATACATGGTGGAGGGGTGTGATGCGGCATCATGTGAACAGTGCATTATTTTCATCTAGCAGCACGGTCTTGTGTGTGTTTCATCTACTTACACATCCCACAGTGATTGGTCAGTGATTACAATGTTCATTTATTAATGAGCGACATGTTGTGTATTTTAACAGTACATAGCTAGAGTTAATATTTTGAAACGTCCGAGAGACAAATTAGTTCCTAGCTGCAATAAACAATCACCTTTCTCTCTCTCTCTCTCTCTCTCTCTTACACACACACAAACACACACCAAAAACACGAATTGTCATTTTACTGAGAAACCAGAAAGCGCAAAAACTCATCTGTCATGAAAACTTTTCCCGTGTTGGGAAACTTTGCAAAGCACCGAGACTGTTACAACACGCTTACAACCCAGATTCCTTTCATAAACGTTATGTCTCCTAACAAAAGCATCACCACGTCAACGATTATAGGTTTTTATTTGCTCTTTTGTATTTAATCTGTTTATTTTTAGTGTTAGTTTACATGAAACGCCTGCAGTATAAAACCATATCCCTGTATATAAGCTGTTATTATAGAAACAACAAAATATTAGAACGAGCGCATTAATATAAATCATGTTACAGACGGAACTACTTTCCGAACCGTGTTGCTTTACGGCAATAATGCACACTTTCTGACCAATCAGTTAAACGCAACATACACATTAATGCAGCAGTAATGTTAATCCCAAAACATACACACACACTACATACAGCACTACACCTTCTAATTCAATGGTTTCTCCTTATTTTTATTACTTAAAAGACACTTCATGACTGTCGTTTCTCTTTACTTAGTTACAGAATATAGATTATTGCAGTTGTGGAATAGCGTATTTACACTAACTCGACACAACACAACCGATGATCTCAAACACATTAAGAAGGCAATAAATTCCACTAATTAAATTTTGACAAGACACACCTGTTAATTGAAAAGCATTCCAGGTGACTGCCTAATGAAGCTGATTAAGATAATGACAATAGTGTGCGAAGCTGTCATCAAGGTAAATATTTATATAAGGTGTCATATTTCCACATATGCTCCATGTGTTATTTAAAAGTTTTGATATATTCAGTATTGGTCTACAATATAAAAGATGAGAAGACCCTATGAATGAGTAGGTGTGTCTAAACTTTTGACCGGAACTGTATATAGTAAAACACTGACAGAGACCATTTTACTGTACAGTACAATGATGAGCACTTTATCTTTTGATACGTTCAGTAGCCTACATTTTACTGATAATTTAAGGTAAGGTCGTGAAGTATTTTCATATCGTTGTATTAGTACTTTTACCTAAGTAAAGGATATGTATAATTTCCCACAGCTGCTAATAAATAAACAAAACCCGTGCGCGAGTCTACGAATCGACACTACATTTCCCATGATTCCTTTCGGTCTTGCGGAAGCCAGTGTCAGCTGATGTCCGTGCAGCAAAACGGGGGAAAAAATCAATTCTGTGGCAGTTTGGTATCTTTAACGAACTTTCTTTCTTTCCAAACACAGATAATGTTACGCCCCAAAGCATTAACTCAGGTTCTCAGTCAGGCGAACACAAACGGAGTACAGAGTACACTGTGAGTATTACTGTATTTCAGCTAGCTTACATATTTATAAACAGTTCTCTGCTAGCTGGCTAGCCACCTAGCCAGTCAGTCGTTTAATTGAGGTTGTGTTTTGTTTGGTTAATTAGCAGCACTTTTGTATTCAGTGAATGCATGCTTGATGTTTTTTGTAGCAAATGTTAGTTAGCAAATGCGGTAGGTTTGAGCCCGTGTAGCGTGTTTTCTTCAACCCGTGCATGACTAAAGAGGATGTTTTTGTACTTGGACTTTTAGGTTACTGAATAATGAAGGCTCTCTGCTGGCCTATTCGGGTTACGGGGACACGGATGCTCGGGTCACAGCTGCCATCGCCAGCAACATCTGGGCTGCTTATGACAAAAACGGACACCAGGCTTTTAACGAGGACAAACTGAAGTTCATTCTGATGGACTGCATGGTAAGAAGGAGAAGCTACAGGCTGAGTAAATCATCCTGCAGATACAGGTGTACATGTTCGTATCATACATCAGAATATGCCTCCGAGCGATTTCAGTAAGCGTAGTCGAAGATTGGACGGAGACCCGATGAAGTTTTTCCATCTGATTTCCGTAGCCTCGGATTCCTGTTCGCGATCGCTTGTACGCAGTGGACTCTCAGACTTGTAAAAGCTAAAACTAAAGCCGTAGTGTGTCCTTAGTCAGAGAGTTACACCAAACAACTTTTCAAGCGATTATCTATGATTTCGCAAAGACTGGGGATCTTTCAGACTAGACAAGGATAAATATGACATTAAACGTTTGAATTAAGACCGCAATCTTGCACCAAATGATCAGTAGGATGGAAGCGCGCTACAACTCGGGATTTAATTCTGACGTCGGGAAATCATCACACAGAACCACTGCTCATGGGATGGTTTTAGTTTTTCACCTTTCTCCATTTTCACTTCACGTATTGGGAGTGAAAATCCCAGGAGATCAGCAGTTTCAATACTCGAACCAGCCCCAACAACCAAGCGGCGCTTCTGAAGGAAGGTTTTCCCCAGTCTGATGTTTGACAGGAACGCTACCCGAAGCTCTGGACCTGTATCTGCATGATTTTACGCTGATTACATGATCGACTGATCAGATAATTGCGTGTAAATAAATGTCCGAGTGTTCCTAAGAAAGTGGATGATAAGTGTATCTTTTTATTTTTCTTGTCTTGCTGACTTTTGCGTTGTTAGATCGTGTAGATTTTAACGAAACACGTCTCTTACGCGATGAAAAACCTTCCAATTGCACACAGCTTTCTCGAAAAGTCAGTCAGTTTCTCTAATTTACCCATAATCTTCATCTTTACTGACTCACACTAATAAATGAGTCAATGTAAAACAATAAAATGTAACTTCTGTCTTATATGTCCTGCTACTGAGGATGCAAATGAGCCTTCGCAGTTTTATCTTGATAGCAAACCGGTTGTGATTACAGGAAGGCAGAGTGGCCATCACCCGGGTAGCAAACCTACTGCTGTGCATGTACGCTAAGGAGACCGTGGGCTTCGGGATGCTGAAAGCCAAGGTAAGCTCTCGTACGCGTGTGTCGCACATGCTTCGTTCATTTTAAATTACAGTCGAAAACATTTCCGTGTGTTTTTATTTGTAGGCGGAGGCCCTGGTGGAGTATCTTCAGGAACCACTGACGCAAGTGGCAGCGTCGTAGACGGATCAATCTGGCCTTCGTTTTGTTAAAACCCTATTATTTCAGGTTTTATTTATTTACTTGGATCCTTCAAATCTTCATAACCGATTAAAATTGTATCATTCTTATACAAGTTCTTATTAATCAATCCGATGTGAACTTTTTTTTTTTTGTTTTTTTTTTGGTGTGGTTGCGCCTAACCAGTTAACTTATAAATAAGCCAATATTTGGTTTAAAAAAAAAAAATAATAAATGTGATTTTTTGTACATTTGTTGTCGTCCTGGTTTTATTTCGTTATCGTTAACGGAGCAATCCGGTATTTAAACTGTCCTGTTGTTTTGATGAAATTCCTGGAAATCTGTTTGGCTTTAACTAACTTATTGGTTAAGTGTATCTTAAAAAAAAAAAAAAAAAGTTTGGTGTTGAACATTAAAATAATTGTTTTCTAGCTCCAACATCTTAGCTAGAAATCGCTTTGTCCTTTTATGGCTAAACTAATTTATTAACTGCTTTAATATAAAAAATAACCAATACAGAATGTTGTGAAATCCATGTGTAGTTAGAGTGGGGATGTCTAGCAAATCGGCGTTTATCGTTCACATTTTAACGCAGACACCTGACAAAATTTCCAAACATCTTCCGGAGAAAATGTCATCATGCAGATGTGGTGATGAGAGAATGCACAAAATGTCCGGGAGGTATTAATAACATTCTGGAAGCGTCTATGTGGCTCCTGAGCCACATTTAAAGCATTTTCTGTAGAGAAAATCGGCTAAAATGGGAGGATGTTCATGTTTTAAGTAGCTAAGAATACGGTCCATTTTAGTTTAATATAAAACTTTCCTAAATGCACCATTTGACAGGAGGACGTACTTTGCAAAATAATGAATCTATGTCGACTCAAGGTTGTATGCATTATTATAAAAGTGATAACAGTAAAGTCTTTTTTTTTGTTGTTGCTTCCTGTACAATGAGAAATAAATATTAGGAGGAAGTAAGTAAGTATTGTCTAGATCCTGTTCGAGCCAGTTTCTGTATTTCTGTATTTATTTTACATTTATTTGAACATGTGCTTTTTTTTTTTCTCTTGCTGATCAGATTTGAGATTTCTTCGGGCATTTATATTAGTCATAACCAATCATTAAAATCTGAACTCTGGTCATTTTGGACTTGTCTGGTTGTTGGTGATGACTGTAACTTATTCATACTTAACCAGTCTCTAACCACGGGCACAATTTGTATAATTTGAATATTTCGCTAAACCGTCATTGGCTAATGAACTCCTACAATACTAATTTCACAATTCTAAAAGATAAAAAAAACAATTACGACTTTTGCACTCCAAAAAGGTCTCATTCGTATTAAAAAGGAAGTAACCTGTTAGTTGTTGTTGTGTTGTAACTGCATTGTTGGACTGTTATGAGGTTCCTTTTTAGTATATCCTTGTGCTGATATATAAGGAACTGCCGTAATGCTGTTGTCTTGGACACAATTGTCCTGTTTTTATGAAGAACGCTCGAAACTAGGTTGCAAATATCTTTTTTAGCACCAGCATGTACTGTGTTAATACCAACACTGAAAAGCTTTATCGAGTTCATTTACGGTCAATATGATCTTTGGTTCTGTGACGAGTGAGCAAGGTGTTCACAATTTTCATTATTATTCATTTTAATTGAATTGATGGTGCAGTGGAGATCACTAGCTACTTACAAAGCTGTAGTAGTTATTATTATTATTATTATTATTATTGTAGTCATTATCATGGAATTAAAAAATGTACGTACCTCTGGAACTTAAATCTACCTGCAGGTTTACTAAAATACCGTTAATGTCATAGAAAATATCTCGGGTCAAGACTCTGGTGCGCTCGTCTCGTTCTCTGGCTGGACAGTGTTGAAGTAAAAAACCTTTAATAGCACTAATAAATAAATATGATGGTACGTATGTGCTCATATTTGAATAATCTGATTATGAAGGCGTTGCTGTCCTGGCTGTAAAAAGTGGCTGTAATGTGAAATACTGTAACACAGTAACAGGTGACCCGACGGCTACATGCGTTTCCACACTATTTAATAAGGAAGTGAATACTTTTGTATGTGTGCAGCTCTTCTTAAGCTGAAGGCAATGCATTCCTGCTCTGTAGTGCCAGCGCGTGGATTGGCTCTTCCTGAAAAGCGGGCGGTTCTTGTATCACCCTGTTTTGTCATTGGCTGAGCAGGTGCCTCAGTGAGGGCAGTTTCATATGACTGCACCTGTGCTCGCTCTACTCGTTCAACCTGCTTTAGGATTCGGTCACACCCTGCCTACCAACCACCCCGAGTTCTACTTATCAGCGGAAATGCCAAGCCAATCATCACGGCTACTTCCTCGTCCTGGCAGGTAAATCTTCACACCTAAACACACGGAGAGCTGGAGCGGTCCCAGTTGTCCCTTTGTGTCATTCTTGCCTCCACATCTGGCAGTGCTGAGTGAGTGCTTTGTCATCTCTGTTTTGTCTTCTTTCCTGACGCTTCTGGATCCTGACTCATGCATTTTATCCAGACTTTGAGACAGGGGAACTAATGTGAGGGCTGAGAATGGGATCAGACGAGGCCTACAACTTTGTCTTTAAAGGTGTGTGATTTTTTTTTTTTTTTTTTTTTTCTTTGAACTTATAGTGTTTTGCTGGCATGGAAACCGGCTACAATAAAAACACGCAAGAGCAATGCTTATATATCTGATCGTGAATGAGATCGCTCTTTCAAAGGTTACGGTTATTAAGCAATATAGGTTTCGGCTGCCAAGCAAACAGCATCTCGATCACATGCTGTTATGTTTGTCATGAAAACATTCTCAAGATACCACTTGCAAATGATCATTTTATGCCTGTCTCGTGATGTTTGTGTCGTCCAGTGTCCCGTCCTCTTACATGGGCTCTGTAGAGGAAATGGTTTGTACAAGTTTGATATGAACACCTACACTTTTGTGCAGTTGCATGCGAGATATGCAACCGATCCTTCATGAAGCCAGAGTAAGATATTTTTGTCCAGCACTGGAATTTTTTTTTTCACTACACACCACACATAAGCCTTGCAAAATGCTTCAAGGTCACAAATCTGATTTGCCATGGCAACTGGTATGTTGTTTGCACACGACAGGTTACTCAATAAAGGAGAACAGAGTGGTTTTGACTTCCATCTTACTATGTAAAACACAAGGTTTTTGCAATAATCTGGCAAAGGAGCAGCGAATCCCTTTCTCTCCTAGTCAAGATCACAGCCGGTTTTTATAATTCCTGATTCCTACAATATCAGTCATGTTTTTGAAAGTATCTATTTTTATCTGATAATGCTGAGTTCAGAAGCACAGCTATTCAAGTGAAACAAGGTACTTCTGAAAAGAAAATACTTTAATCCTGAAATTACATGAGCTTAATAAGCACAGCCTGTGTGAATCAGCAAAGGTTTTTTTTCCAGCACAATTTCCTCATTTCTATTTTGTCGAGAATTGGGATGTACATGACTGTTTAATGGGTGTGAAGCTCTCAGTGATGAAACTTTCAAATATCTCTGGCTTGTCTAGACATAGCTGCAACGTCCCAGATTGTTACAGGGAGCGGATAATGACAGGTATTTCGAATAGATCACTCTTAAATGACTCAACATCATCAGCCCACCATAAGATTAGACGGGGCCTAGTCCAGTCCAACCTAAACCGATTTTCTGACCACGGATGCTAAATAGTTCAGGTCTGAACCTGTAGCAGCTCCCAACATCATGACTTTGTAATCACCTCTGTGTTTATGTCCCCAGTGGTTCTCATAGGGGAATCGGGCGTAGGCAAGAGCAACTTGCTTTCACGCTTTACTAAGAACGAGTTCAACCATGACAGCAGGACCACTATTGGGGTGGAGTTCAGTACGAGGACCATGGAGCTCAATGGCCTCACTATTAAAGCCCAGATTTGGGACACAGCCGGACTGGAGCGGTATCGTGCCATCACCTCGGCGTAAGTAATCACGGCTGTTGTCCAACTGTACAATGGACGACCATTTTATTGTTCAATATTCCATCATGTGAACGGTCAGTCCTCATCAGAAGGGCAGTAGCTTACTCAGGAATAGTAGGTCCTCATAAAGGTCAGAAGATCTCGATACTCGTCATGTTTGGTCAAAATCCAGGTCAGATTTGCAGCCATTTTTTCACAACTCAGTCACTTGCCACATAAGCTAGTCTTCATGGTTGCACAACTCCTACTAATCTGGGAGTGTGAGGATTAAGGCAAGGGTTACACTTTAACTTTTGCACAAGGTGGCTGCTGCCCCGTGTCCTTCATTCAATATGCGCATCAATTGTGCACGTCTAAAAATAAATGTATGTGACACGTACAAGTCCTGCAATTCCAACATGAACAACCGGGGAATGATAATAAGTTATACACCGCCAACACATTCTATATGCGGTCGCTATAAATACACTCCACATGGTCATGATGATGATGATATCAGGTTTAATGACACTGCCACTGTATCTGCTTTTTTCTCAAGATACACATTATCATAGTGTCCTCAGCTTTCACTGTCTTCAGTGTTTTTATGTAAAATTAGATCACATGGTCAGAAAAAGTGATGGGATGATGTGACCCTCCAATGTTACAAAAGGTACACAATTGAGTATGTGAGCAAGGCCATACATCTACCAATAGTCAGAGGTCTTGTATAACCCTTGTCTTGTGAAACACCTTCTTACTCCGAGACACATGAAGAGAAGTGGTTCACCGCACTCCCATCCAACACATAGTCTAATGAGAGAATGAAAGCTTAAACCATTACTTGGCAGTTTCTCTTTCTTGAGAACCAGTCTGATACTATTTGCCAAATATAAAGGTTCTACTTGGTTTTATTTAATGTAACAACTGAATCCAAGACTTAATTCTTTGTGTAATCAAAAAGATCAGAAGGAACCACCAAACAAATTACAATCCTAAGTGAAGAAGTCCCACTCAAGTCGAAACCTTTCCAAAACTGGTCAACTGGAACTGCTAGATGGTCCATCATTTTGCTCTCTCTAAGCTCCCACCACATCTAAAACAAGCAATCAAGAAAACTAACTACCCGGTACAGATGCCCATGATTGGCTAGGGTTGCTCAGACTGGCAGGGAGGAGATGAATGCCATCGTTTACCCAGACAGCAGGACAATTATTCTCTCTTATTGCACCTCTCGAGTTCCCATTTCTCATTCTCTTGATGACTTGAAACCCAATTAGAAAACATCTGCCATTACAGATTATTATTATTATTAGATTTTGCTTAGTTGATGTCTAAATAATGACTAAATAAAAAAAAAAAAGGATTCTCAGTTTGGAGAACTACTATATAAATGAAGATCTTTTTAATTAAAAATTCCAATTTTCCAATGTTTCTCAAACTGGTCCTTGGAGAGTCGTAGATGGTCCACGTTATTGCTCTGTCCTAGTTGCCAGCAGACTTAAAACAAGAGCTCAGGAACACAGAATAGCTGGTGTACTCTAGGTGTTAGGGTGTAAGTGTGAGACAGAGCAACAATATGACCATTCAGAGAACCACCAAGGACCAGTTTGTGAAACACTGCTCTAATCGATTTCCTGATTTTCTGCTGTTCCCCTTTGCTGCAGTTATTATCGGGGCGCTGTTGGAGCGCTGCTAGTTTATGACATTTCAAAGCACCTGACCTACGAGAGTGCCGAGCGCTGGCTGAAGGAACTTTACGACCATGCCGATCCCCAAATTGTGGTCATGCTGGTTGGTAACAAGTCAGACTTGGCATCAGCAAGAGCTGTGTCAACTGAGGATGCAAAAGATTTTGCTGGTGCTTATCTAAGGTTTATTTTCTGTTATACAACCTGTTTACTTGTTACACACTTGTTATAATATGAAAATATGGTATATCTTTTTTCATAACCAGAAAAGAACAGATTGCTTTTCATGGAAACCTCTGCATTGGAATCAACAAATGTTGAGGCTGCTTTCAACAATGTCCTCACAGGTACTGTATACTGTCAATACTACATCTCATATTTCTGCTTATATTACATTCTTGGAGATTTGTGCTTGGAATTTTGTGGTAGCTGCTGATACATAAATTAGCTAATTTATCGACTGTCTTGCAGAAATCCACAAGAAAGTAAGCAGCAAAGTGGTGAACCGTGGCTCAGTTGGCGCCGTGTCGCTGTCCAATCCCAGAGCCACACCCGCTGAAGCTCAGGACGAGAAGAAGCCCTGCTGTAAAAACTTATAAGAATGAAAACATTGAGAAATATAAAGGATTCAAGAGGACCACATTGTGTCTGGAGCGACACGGTGCCGTCTGTCCAATGATGAATCCAAGCAAACCACTGTTTGTTGACTGACGTGGCCATATGTGTTTCTTCGTGTGGTGTCACTGCTGTGTTATTATCACGAGAAAGTATTCTTGTGCCTGTTTTTTTTAGGCTGAAATTGCTTTCGTAGTTCATGTTTTTCCTGTCTTCTCTAACATGCACGCTAGCTTTTATTTTTAGCAGTTCTTAGTTTTGTGAACAGGATGTTATTTATGAAATAATGTCACCATGTAGCAATTGTCTTTAGTCATCCTTTAGGATTAATGTCAAATGACTGTTCGATGGAAAATGGAACATATTGACAATATTATTGTACACTATAAGTTGTCAAACAACAATTAAGGCTGCACACAACATTTCATGGCTTCCAATTTTCATCCAGTTCAGTCCTTATTATAATAAGGATACAAGTTTTCTTTTAATACTGATATATCAATCAAATATGATAGAAATAGTCGACTGTAAATGATGATTAATAAATCGATTACATATGCCTACGAAACACTAGCATCCTCTTATTTTAAATCATGTCAAAACATTCCTTGTTGGTTTGAAAATATTTCATGGTCATGAAGATCTACAATTACACCCATTCTTTCATGTACACAATAACCATTGAATAAGTGGAGCTGTATAATGCCAAATGCCATTGGTGTTCTAAACGGGAATTGGAATAAGATATATATGGTTTAATATTGGGCATGGTGATTTTACTTGATGCTTGATATCAAAGTCCTGACTTACTATTCTTACTAAGGTATTCATCACACTATATGGCCAAAAGTAGTGTATTATGCAGTAACTAATGTATGTAGTAACAGGAATGAGGTATGTAAGTGTCGGACTTGCTGGGTTAAAAAATAAACAACAAATTTGACATGACTCATACTAATTGCACCTCCAAAAGACCTTCTACTGATCTATTGTCTCATCAACATGCCCAGACCTACATTCCTCATTCTCATAACCACATACCATTACTATTACTTTTACCACAGAGACTGAGAATAATTCAGTCGAAACTGATTATTGATTATTAAAAAAAAAAAAAAAACAACCCAGCATTATTGTGTGTGTAATTATTACAGTAAATAAGTATTACAGGCTTTTCTGTGTAATTGCATCGTGTGTGTTGTTTATTACATTTGATTAGTCGGTATACGTGTTATTATACTAATACACAACAAAGATGCTATGCGCTAGAGAGGCTAAAGATGCAAGGTGTTGTTTCATGTTTGAAAAAAGATCAACCTGACAATTCTGATGGATGATAAGAACATCTAATAAGGAAGTACTGCACTAAAATCAGGTGCTTCCTTCTACCTGGAAGGTTTTTTTTTTTTTCTTTTACAAGAACCTGATACTTGTCGATGGTGGGCGATAAGGGTTTTCTTGACTCACTGTGTAAAGGAAAAGTCAGGTGCTTTTTTTTTCTTAAAAGGAAGCTTCGTTTTTTTTACCTCCTACGTGGCATTTCCGGTGTTACACAGCGCTGCACCTGTGTAGTTACCTGAGAGGATGACGTGATGCACCTGTTGAATCCAGGGCGTGCCTTCATTGGCGAACGTGGTATGATTGACAGCCGAATGAGCCAATCAGATCCGAGTTAGTGTCAGGCGTTAGACAGCTCTGCGTCTGTAAGGAAAGGAGCCGCTCAAGGCACGAGCGCAGAAACCTTGGTGACGCAGGCAAACAAGTTACTCAGCAACGCTTTGATTTGAGGTTAATTAATATTATTAGTAGCATATACACATATATTAATATATATATTTTTTAAAGCTCGCGTCGTGCCGCTGTAAAATCAGCTTGTGAGCAGCTCATGAAGTTTTGACATGCGCTTCCTTGACTCACCCTGGCGACTTTGACTACCTCGTATCTTCATGACAAGTTGCTTTGACGTTAGCTTAGCCAGCTAGCTACAAGAAGTAGTGTTAACTCACTGTTTTACACACAGTTTTTGTCAGTACGAACCGCTCTGAAGCCATGACGGGCAGAGAAGAGGAATATGACTATCTTTTCAAAGGTGAGAAGCTTTACAAACCTTTTTAAAAACTGACTTGGTGTACGGTAGCTGGTTTAACATTGAGGCTGAATCCCAAATTGCATCTTGTTCCCTTTGTACGCGCACTCCGTAGTGTATAGAATAATGGCTCGTGCAGCCTATGTAGTGCACTCGGTTATATGTGGAGCCGCCATTTTGGATGAAAGTAAAAAAAAAATAACAAACTTCATCTCATCTCATCTGGTGTCACTTACACTATTGTTGTTGCTAACATATAACAATGTTTACGACTTTTTTCTCTCTTTAAGGAGTCAACTTAATGAGTTATATCCAGTCTGGTTGGTATTTAAAATCAAGATACAGCCTAAGTCATTGTGGTCATTCTACAGTAGCCTACGAAATAGCATAAGTTTAAAATCAGTACTGCCTACTTAGTAATTTAGTATTCTGTTTTTCTGTGTGATAGCCAAAGACTTTTGAATAGGCGCCTGTGTAGAAAGAGATTGCACAATTCAGTGGTGAAATAAGTCAGTTATTTCAAAATATTAACATGTCAACGCTGTCTGTTTTTATTGCCTAATTGTGCACTGAACTCACAAAAGCCAGACCGCATTCACATCAAAGCTTCTGTACCAAATGAGAGTATATACATTTTCTTTCAAATGTAACCTTTACTCTTAAAATGTCTTTCGTCAAGCATTTATGAGAATGCTTCATGGTCATGTTAAAAAAAAAAATCTTAAAAGTAATACAAAGGTGTCATTAATGTAAAACGAACATTTGCAGCTTTTGTTTCAAGGCCGCAGGTGCAGTCGAACCGGAAAGACCTGCATTTGTTTAGCATACGGATATGCTGCTGAGCTTTGGAAGTGGAAACCTGTAGCAGTTCAGTTTTATACTTCATTTTCGGTTAGTCTGATTGTCCTGAAATCCGGCCAAATTGGAAGTCTACGTGATATCACACTTGAGTAAATTTGGGCTTTATGAGGCAGTCCTATGCGCGGGTGTTTCAGACAGACATGCCTTGAATTTCTCTCTTAAACAAAGAGCCCAACCTCAGCTGCACCTCTTACTGTTTTGATTCTGAGTCAGTCAGTACTAATGAATCACCGCTTGGCCCGCCGTATGGTGCCTTTTCCTGCCAAACAGCTTGTTGACCAAGTTTCCAACTGCATTTTTTAGTCAAAGCAGATTGTTTTGGTCATTATTTGCATCTCTGAGTCAGTAGTAAATTTTGGGATGTCGGATGATTCCCTGGTAGCCTGTTTCAGCAGCCAAATCTCTCAAGCGATCATATAATGACTTGTTAAAAAAAAGCAAACAAACACGTACACAAACAGGAAAATTATTGAAAAAATTTGCATCATTTTTAAAAAGGGAAATTTACACAATCCTTTATAATCCATCAACGTCAGTGTGAGTATGATTTTATTCATTCGCCTTGCATTTCCTGAAATTCAGGAAACACCAAAGGTATGTTATGCATTTCATGACGGATACGTACAGCAGGTGAGCTTGAAAAGGGAGTTGTGTAGTTCCTTGGTTAAGGGAGAAATAAAACCATGACGCTGTGCAGAAACATGCCCTCTCGGATCAGGCTTTATGAAAGAGCTTAGTACCGAAGAAAGCTTCCCCGATTCGTCATTCCGCCCGGCTGACCTCTGACCTCTCGAATCCCCCGCAGTGGTGCTAATCGGAGACTCCGGAGTCGGGAAGAGCAACCTGCTGTCCCGCTTCACGCGCAACGAGTTCAACCTGGAGAGCAAGAGCACCATCGGCGTGGAGTTCGCCACTCGCAGCATTCACGTAGAGGGCAAGACGATCAAAGCCCAGATCTGGGACACTGCAGGCCAGGAGCGGTACCGTGCCATCACCTCAGCGTGAGTGTTAAGCCTTTACCACTCTCCGCTCCTACAGACATCACTGTGTGCTGAGCTTTTGCAATTATGTACCACAGCCATTTCGATTACAATATCATTTAATTGCACTCTGCTGTTTTATTATTCATTTTAATCAGCAGTCTTTTACTTACCGTTTTCTAATCTGAATCTTTTCTCTGTGAAATTTCCGAATCAAAACGAGGCTGGATTTTAGTAATGGTGTATTAAACACTAAACAAAAACAAAATTAGTCTGAAACGCATTCAAGAATAACAGAACCACCACATGCAGTTAGCTAGAAATCGTTGAATGCACCAGAATCGTCCGTATCACCTTTACTGAAGCTCTCCATGATCAGTTGAATTTGTCATTCTGATCAGAAGGTGTTGGTTAATTTGTCCGTAACTGCAGCTCGGGTGGTGGTTCTGCTGCACGCTGCAGGTTTCTGTTCATGTCAGTGATCTTGTTCTGTGTATGGCATTGTGCTTATATTAACAGGGACATGCAAGGAGCGTGATCCTCATAAACAAACAGCACAGTGTAAATGTTGAAACGGTGATGACTCGCACTCCTTGGCTTATGTTATGCTTGTGGTGTAAGATGAATAAACCACTCTAGGATGTGCTGTTATAGGAATTTATTTATTGCTTATTAGACTGAGAAAGTGTAAATTATAATCACAAGAAATAACGTGATGAATCCTAGTATTTCTGGAGCAGGATTGCGATCCAGAAATGGCATTTGCACAACGACATGATACAGAATGCCACACGAAGAGGTTTCGCTAGCCTGCCTTCATTCTTTCCTTCAGCTCTGTGGCTGTGACGGGGGTTTTTTTTTTTTTTTTGGTCCCCATGACGTCATGGTAACCAGCAGCACTAGTTTGAATACGTCGTTGGCCTCATTTGTTTGAGCTTCACTCAGGAGTGCTCTGCAATGGTTAAAATGATATTAACGTAGGGCCCGTTGAGAGCAAAATAGTCTCATCACTTTAAAACAACAGAAAAGTATATTAGTTTCATTAAGATGATCACGTTGTTTAGTCACTGAGATTTATTTAGCGTCAATGAGAAATACAACCACGAGCTGCGGACGTATAAAAAGACGGACTGGTGTGATGCTTGCGTTTGCAGATACTACCGCGGCGCCGTCGGTGCTCTCCTGGTGTACGATATCGCTAAGCACTTGACGTATGAGAACGCCGAGCGCTGGCTAAAGGAGCTGCAGGACCACGCTGACAGCAACATCGTCATCATGCTGGTGGGCAACAAGAGCGACCTGCGTCATCTACGGGCCGTGCCTACGGACGAGGCCAAGGCGTTCGCAGGTCAGTTCACACACTTTCTACTCGCAGTGAAGAGTCACTTCTGAGGAGGAGAGTTTCAGCTCTGCAGACGTCTAACGCAGTGACGGGTTACGGAGACGTGGAAGTGGTTTCTTACCTCTGCCGGTGTTTTACATGGCTCACTAGCTCACTACACAGGACACTGCATCACCGAAAGCTTGATTCTTAGGTTCCGTGTTTCTGCATCAGTGGGAAATTCAGCGTCTCTGTACAGCAGCACTGGAGAGATGCGTATATATTTTTTTTATTGTATTTTCATGATGGAAAAGGAAATGATGATTCCCAGATGAATAAAAAATTATTACTCTACAATAATTATACAAACAAACGAGCACAACAATTTCATTCATCTAACATCCTAACTAAATGCCAGTGTAAATCACTCCAGAGCACGTTGTTCCTTAGCCGTCTCTTCACCTTCGTCTTGTTGGTTGTGCTAATTTGAGATAACAACAGCTTTTTGTAAATGCCTTTTGATCACCGCGGCTGAAAGCGTAACGGAGAATTAAAGCAGATAAAATGGCTGCTTTTTGTGACGCCCCACACACACACACACACACACACACACACACACACACACAGGCGTAGCAGTTTCATATGCATCGGCTAAACAAACAAAACGCAACAGACAATTTTCTTTTAGTGTCGTCTTAAACCTCCCTGACTTCAGTGTACTGTGTGATTTCTGTCTTTCAGAGAAACACGGGCTTTCCTTCCTCGAGACTTCTGCTTTGGACTCCTCTAACGTAGAGCTCGCCTTCCAGACCATTCTCACAGGTACGTACAATCATAACCATGCAAGACATAAGGACAAAGGGGCAAAACTCCAGGTCCGGGGCAGTGGACTCCAGCTCCCACTTCCTGTTTCAGAGCTTAAAATGCTTTCGCACTTTTTTCTTTTTTTTTTTTTTTTAAAACAAGTCCAGAGCACTTTGTGATGAAAAATAAAATCATCTCCCTACATCTCACTTTAACTAAATCAAAGCTTCCTCTAGTCCTAGTTAGTATCAAATAACTAACTAGACTAGCTTGCTTGCTTGATTAGCTGTGTTATTATCAGTAATGCAGATTGCTGTAACTCTTTGGACGAGGGGGTCGTTTGCCTTCTATGTGGCTTTGGAGGCAGAAAATCAAGGGAATTTCAGCTGCTTGTGCAAATTTGCTGTATGCAGCTGCAGTTAAAGTGACTCATCACATCACATGTACAACAGTGACTGTCCCAAAAATAGACACGCTGCTCTTTTTTAGGTAAATTGCAAATTCAGAATATCGGCAATGAGTATATACGCCACAAATCTCCGAACGAGGTTTTTTTTTTTTTTTTTTCCCACCAGTGTGCTGTTCTTTTCCTGGGGTTACATGTAAAATGTGCAAATGTAAAAAGAAATGCCAAGTGTGCAAGTAACCTAAGGTTAAGAGATAATTACTAGCAGTAGTAATTAGTTGACTAGTCATTCAGTTAGGCCGGTTAGTGCACTTTTCTGTCCTTCAAAACAAAACATATTTTCAAAATTGTAATATTTAAAAATAATGAAAGTAACATTCATATAATTTCATGGCGGATTAACATATCTTGTCGCTTACACAAGCGCAACACACATTGTGATGCATTCTGGTCCTTTTTTTTTAAGAAGTACTTTTAATAGTTATAAGATATAATAGTACTTTTACTAGCTAGGTAATAGCTGGCTTAAATTGAGAACCTGCTTTGAGTTTTATTTTGGTTACAAGTACAATCATTTTTAAATATTTCCCTAAATATGTTGGCCCTCCAGGACAGATCCTGGAGGTAAATTTTATTTCAGCCATTAGGTGGCAGCAGATTCCAAGCCATGCACTTGAGCTGCACCTTTTCAGGTCAAAAAAGCCTTTGCTCAATTATAAGGTTGTATAATTCTGAAAATGTGCTTTTGTGTTTGTTTTGTGAATGGGAGCTCGTTATTAATCTGTCATCAAGTCATTTATTTTCCCGTCTGTCATGGCGGTACGGTGTAATTTATCCGTTCATCTTTCTTTCAGCAATCTACCGCATCGTATCTCAGAGGCAAATTTCCGGGCGCGGCGACACCGACTTCTCCCCCAACTCTAAAGTGGTGCCCATCACGGTGCAGCCCACACAGAGCTCGGCCAAGCAAGGCGCCTGCTGCCAGAACAACTAAGCAGCCACCATAGCACAATGGGATTATGGGTAAAAAACCGACATAAGGCTGGCCAAGGGGGGTTGCAAAGTTTGTTTGTCAAGCACATTAAGACCCCCCCCCCCTTTTCCCCTTAATAACACATGCAGTAGGCTTTATCGGCTAAGCCCTAATTCAACAAGTTAAGCTTTAACGTAGGGACAGAAGTGAAAAGAAAATTGTTTTTCATTTTTTTTCCTCCACAGACTGAGTACAGATTTAATGTTCTATATATTTCTTACAATAATTAGAATCGTCACTAGGAGACTATTTGTGTCTATGCACGATTTGCTGGAAGGAGTAACAATTTACATCACCCGCTAGTGCTTAGAATGTGCTCAAGCCTATGCAGATGGAAAGAGGGTGCTACAGTGAAATGATATGTCTACTTTAACCACTACACACTGGGTCTAGTTTTTATTAAACAGTCTCCTGGCGGGGGGCGGGGGGGGGGGGGGGGCGGGGGGGGGGGGGGGGG
>JAQQZR010000019.1:956133-973957 GCA_030068235.1 Notoglanidium macrostoma
CCTGATGCAGAAAAGAATTCAACAGCGTATCTAAGGACTGACCCAGGTTTATCAATAAAAAAAAAAAAAAGGTTAGACTGTAGTAGTTCTTATGGAAATATTGTGACTGTCATGTAATTGTGCATTAGATACTATAATAGATAGATAAAGTTCAGGGGGGAGAAAAAAATCTTAATACGTCATTATTATTTCAAACACTAGATGAAGTCATTACTAAAGCTCTCTGTATAACATGTAGCTCTATTATATCCACAGATCTGAACTGATAAAAAGGTAAATGCTCTGTAATAAATCAGCATGCATAACCAATATGGATCTAAAAGGATTATTTAAACCACGTTACCACTATGTACTTACTCCAAAACTAGAGAGTTTCTTAAAAGTTACCTTCACAAAATACAACGCCTTGGCACTGAAACAAAAAAATCCTTCCTTCCTACCTCTTCAGTTCCAAACGAACAGATTGAATCTGTAGCCTTGTAGTGCTTCAACACGTTTTCATACAATGATTTTGATCAGCTATAGCAAGGTACGCCTCGAAATCCGACATTATTTGGATTATAATCCGTAATCATATTGGTCTGATTTGACATACATGTATTCATAAATTTATCTTTGAACTCGGTGTCAAACATTGTTTACTGAACTGCACTGTTTTCACAGGCTTTCTCTTTTCTTTAGTGCTATATTAACATTTTTCCCTTTATTTTTCAATCTCATTTCAATTCTTTGGCTACCATAAACACTCTTAACTTAAGCTTACTCCTTCTACTGGGATTATAACTAGTCCCATTATAATCCCACTATAATATAAACAAACTGTCCACCAACAAAAAAAAGAAAGTTTAGAACTTTTAAAATAGTTTCATAATTGGCTTAAATACTGAAATATATTCTCAGGATATGCCTATGGTAGTCACATTTGTTTTATGATATAGCTATCTCCGAATATATTTGAGTAAATACAAATATTTTTAATAGCAAATAAATGCTACTCTGTTAAAAATGTACCTGGCTCTTTGCAGTGCGGGAAAAACAAAACAAAACAAAACGAAACGTTACGGAATTGCTGAAATTCGTCCCGTCCAAAACTTGCTCCGTGAACACACATTTTAATTCGTCAGTACTAAACTCCGCTAATGCACTATTGTGGGTCAGAGAAACGACGCAGTATTGTAAATGCTAATCACGTCTGGAATGGTGCATTTCTAAATGTTGGACGTTGTGCAAGCTTTTTTTTTTTTTTTTTTTGTTTGTTTGTTTGTTCGTTTGTTTAAGAAAAAAATTATTTTGTACAACACCTAATAAGCAACGCCGAGATGAAGTTCTGTACAACTTTGAAAGCTACGCCTTGTTGTATTAGTTGTTAAAATATAGTTTGTTATTGCTAATATGTATTCCTCCGCCTGAGGAGTCAGGAACACAATTCTTTTTCTTGAAAAATATCGACACGGGCACAGTTTTTCTAAAAAATTCCAAGCCACTGAATGTGATTTGCATAATTTTTCTAGACGTTTTGGCTTTGACAAGGAGAAAAAGACACAAATCCTGCAGACATACATTCCTCCAAATAGGCCATTGTTTATCCTTTTCTTTTTGTATGAATACGGTCCGTGCTGATCATGAAAGAGTTAACAAAGCGTGCTTTGCACTCTGTTTTAAGAGAAGCGTAGCTACTGTTTAGAAAAAAAAAAGAAAAGAAAGGAACCGCGTCGGCCAGATTGCGTTCAGAGATCCATTCCCTCGCTCATCCTCTACCAGTGCAAAGTGAACTTGGAGAACTGAGTTGAAACGACAATAACAACCAAAAAAGTATAAACCAATTACAAGTTGTCTACAATGCTTTCCAGCTGTTTGGTTTCAGATATATGCTCCTCGTCTTGATATAAGGTGCTTCTCTCTTATCCAGACATAAGTGTTGTAATGTAAGTGCTTGAATTCTTTGTACAGTAAAAGTTTCTTCCTTGCGAATCAGATTGCCCGTGTGTAGCACTGTAAATCAGATTAAAGTAGATTCAGATGTTTGTCCTTTAAAATTGAAAAAGTCTAAAGTCTTTAAATAAACAGAAATTTGCTATTGAAATGACCATACTGTAACAAGTTCCTTCCAGTTTGCCAAAAAACATGGAAATAAAATACCTTTTTGAATTCCTGACAAAGTATAAGGAATGTCTAATATATGACTATCGCTATTGTTTAGCGGTCGTGAGCTTACCCCGACACCAGACCAGTCCCACACGTGTCAGTGGCGCATGAAGTCTCCGAAGGGACAAAACTGACCCATTTCAGATGGACTACATTTCTCAGTGCTTTTTCTTTCTTTCTTACACAGCAGCCCTCTTGAAGGGCAAAAAAAAAATCCCAAAAATGGAGACTTTCCCCATCCAGCAAATGCTCTAATCCCCTCAGCCAGAAATCCGCTAGGTTGATATGCAGGACTCGGGTGGGTGTGTAATTTGATTCGGCTCCAGCAGCCACTAAATGGGGCGTGTCCATCCAGCTCTCCTGTCAATTTCAATTGTCTGATTTCATTTTGGACTGGGATGTCTTGCACCTATTGGCTGCCTGTGGCTGTTGGCTTGGGGTTTGGGGAGTGGTGGGTGGTGGGGGTTTGGTGAGTCGGGGTGATTGCGCCAGGACGGTCAGGCACATGGCGAATAAGAAAAAAAAAAAAACCTCCATGGCAACTTCGATCGACTTGCACTCCCTCTCGGACACGTCAGATCTGGCGATTTCTTTTGGGGAGGGACTGAACTTTTGAGTCCGAGCGAAAGCATTAAATTGATTAAAACGATTTCCATCTGCCTGTAGTTTTACATTTTGGGCCAATAAAACATCCACGTTTTATTGTAAACAAAGAACCAGGTTTTAGTTTGAGTGGACTGCAACCTCCAGAAACCCGAACAAATAACAAATGTTTGCTACATAGAAAGCCTGCAATCATGAGCACTCGCTTTCTGTCTCTCTCTGAAATAAAATCTGCACTTGGGATTTTTTTCCCCTCTTCGTCAGGACAAAGGAGGCCCCATTCCTCAGTGGGAATACTAAAGCTCCGAGGAGCAGGAGAGCAGAAGGAGGAGGGAGGGTGAGGGGGTAAGGGTGAGAGAGTGAGTGAGAGAGAGAGAGAGAGAGAGAGAAAGAGTGTTGGAGGGATAAAGGGAGGGGTCCCAGCTGCACCTAGTCAAGCTTTTCTGCGAGGTTGGTACGGGGGGAGTAAGGGCAACGTGGGGTTTTGGAGCATCAGTGGCAAAACGGACTTTCCCCAAGTTGCTTGCACCTGGTCTGTGTCACATGACTAATTCCCAGCTCCTCATTGGGCGAGCATGCGCTCCGGGGAACGTCCCACCGCTGCGTTAAAACAATACGCCTGCTTAGCCGAGCAGTTGTGGTCATTATAGCCTAGGAAGGGGACGGTTAAGCAGCGAGTGGGATCAGGACACTCCCTAAAAAAAAGAACTCGGGTCACAATATGAAACACCTGCTCATGAACGGCTTCAATAAAGGACGCAGAGGCAGCAGGCACTTCGCAAATGTGGGGACTGGGGGAGCTGCATAATTTTCCTACTATAGCTCCGAGACTCTTTCTCTTCCTTTTGTGGAGGGTCTATTCAAGCTCAGATTAGCGAGCACCTTCCCTTCATTTTTCGTTCACGTTTCATTCGTCCGTGATGGAAAACTGCTCGCTGAGGAGTTAAACGTGGCAATGTGAGGATATTCATTGTGGCCGATACGTTGAAGAAAAAAATGTGAATGAAATTAAAACGGGGAAACGCCTCTTTTGTACGTTCAAGAATATTTGAGCTGATTAATCAGTTTATGGCTCATTACTAGGACATCCTTTTCATTTTTAAAATACAACCGGAGTAAAGCAAGAATGTGTTTTGCCCCTGTTATGTCACAGATTATGGACGTGTGCCATTTTTGTAAAACAAAACCCGAAATCCCACAAACACCGATTCAAAACTGTTACAAAAACAAAACCATACTTCAGTTAGTTATTGTGTGTCAATTTGGTTTTCATCTGCTATCGAAGTAAGTGTTTGATTGCAAGTGTTTGAATGTCCTGTGTTTGTTCCAAATCCGCATCTTCACAAAGCAGGATTAAACAATACATAAAGGGTGTTGGTTTGTTTTCCAGTGACAATCAAGCTATCAGTTTTAAGGTGCAATGATAGACTTAAGATTCAGTCATTATCTAGTTTGCCTTTAAAAAGCATATTTGCCTATTTGCAGACAAATGCTGGGATGTAAAACTATATTCTTTCCAATCGTACAAATTAACATTAATAATAATATATATATAATAATAATAATGGTAATAAATTCCAAAACAAAACAAAAAAGTGTAAAACATTCACATTATTTCTTCTGTTTCTACCCACATTGCAATTCATGTGGAAAAACAGCAGCAGTAAAAAATTAAAAATAAATTAACAGCAAAAAAAAAAAAAAAAGAACATTAAGAGTTAAAATTTTCCCCATTTTAACAAAACTTTTATAAAATATATATGCATATATGTGTATATATATAAAAGAAAAAATCTGAAAATACTTCTTACTCTTTTTTTAGTAAAGCAAGCAGTGTCTTCTAAAATATCTGCTCGTTTTGATTTTTTTTCATTTTCTGAAAAAAAGCAAGACGTACATGGGGTATACTGACCAATACTGACCAAACAAATGCTAAACTAATCAAAGTAGGTAAAAATATCTAATTAAAACCAACGCACCAAAAAAAAAAAAACCTTTTTAAGAGAAGATCCGGATGGCCTGGGTGACGAGCGTGTGGCAGACGGGGCATTCGGGATGGTTCAGCTCGCAGATGCGGATGGCGCACTCCATGCAGAAGAGGTTGTGGCCACAGGGCACCAGAGCGGCCGTCACTTTGCTCTCGAAGCAGGTCATGCAGTCTCGGGAGGAGGTGGGCTCGCTGTGGGCACGCCGAGCCTGGGCATGGGCTGACCCTATGCCAGCTGATCCGCCACTGCTGGTTCCAGAAGGTTCCGGAAGACCCGGAGACAGTCTGGTCAAGGGCAAGGGCAGGCCTCCGAAGCTCTTGGAGCGCTGCTGGACATAGTAGGCTACCTGTTTGGGATAATCGGGGTCACCCCAGCTCTGGGAACCTTCAGATCCAAAGTAGGAGCACGGCTTGTCTCCATTGGTAGGGGTGGAGAAGTCGGATTTGCTGTAAATGCCCATACCGACTCCAGCGTTTCCGCTTCCGGTACCTCCCAGCACTGTGTCGGAGAAATTCTGGCGGTAACTGCTAGCAAGTGGTTTGCGCTGACCACCCTGAAGTCCCCACGCATGCTGTAGGCGACTCTCTGGTCCACCGTTGGTGGTGTTTTCAGTGGCCAGGCAGTCGTTCTCGTTGTTGTGGTCATGAAGGGTGCCTGTGCGTGAGGCGATATGCGCCTCAATCTCCTCCCGCGCTCGCTCCGCGTTGCCCGGCGAACCGGTGATCTCGAAGACCGGGTCACGATCACGGCTCGGAGTCACGATGTACGTGCACGTCTGCTGTTGGATGCGCTTGATAGTGGAGCCTTTGGGGCCCACCACCAGACCAACCACACGGTAAGGCACGCGCACCTGGATCGTGGTCTGGCCTGGCAGCAGGGCGGGCGGAGAACCGTTAAACGACACGCCCAGCTTGTTCCGGGATGCGCGCAGCATGGAGAAGTGCTCGGCTGCGGAGATGATCTCACGTCTAGCTAACGCCACGTCTTCCTTACGCCCGGTAATGAGAAAGACGGGCTCTTCACCTCGCACCGGGGTCTTGATGTAGGTGTTGGTTTTCGCCCGCAAGGCTTTGATTTTACAACCTGCAAAGTGAACGGAGTAGCATGAGTGACGACGATCAGCAATTAAATCAACAGGTGTCCGCGGTGTTAATTAAGAAGCTGTTAATTAGTTATTTATTGATTAAGGAATCAGCATCTCTAAATCAGCATAAATTAGGCCTGTAACTAATCTAATGATTTAATGAGATGTTCTAAATATTTAAGTAATTAAAAAGATAGATTTCCTTATAATTCATAAGTCTTGTTTGCGATTTCATTTTTTTTCTCATTTTATAGTGATTACAGTACACAAAGCACATGATGCTAACAGACTGCAATACGAGAAGTGTCCTGTATCGCTATACTATGATGGCGATGAATTGTTCCATATCTAGTCTCACTAGATTTCCGATATTTAATGTTATATTAATGTTGCACTAAAAAAAAAAAAAAAAAAAAAAACACCTCACATTTTCACGAAATAATAATAAGCTGTTAATTCGGGGTCTTAAAAGGTCACCTTGAAACAGATCCACATCTGAGGAACCTGTGAGGAAATGATACTCCATGTCAAGCTGAACATTTTGGAAATTCATGGGTCAACATTTGTCCAATGCATAATGTAAATCTACAGTTTGTTTTTTGTTCCCTAATGTTCCTACCAGTAATATTTTATTTTCTTAAGTTGTCATTAGAAATCTTAGGCTGTGCTTGTAATCATTACAAATAAGTCCTTCGTATAATTTTCCTGCTGTGACAGTAAACCAAACAGGCCTTTGGAGCTCATCGCTACTGTCTGTACAGTACTCATTCTCAACTAATTAAATACATAAATAATTACAATAAATGTCAGCTTTTTTGTAGGAATAATGAGCAATGCTGTGGAAAAGAGCTGGTTTCAGCAGTGACAGTGGTACAAACACTTCAGATTTACATAAGACAGAAATATTCACCTGTATTCTCTATGAGGTGCTACTTTATCTATTTATGACATGCTGATTATGGCAATAAGGAGAAGGTCAAGTGAGGGCACAAAGCTAGTGATATGCAGCGTGCATGTCAATTCACGCCTGCTGAAATACGTGAGCTCAAATAGGAATTCAGCATTCAAGCCTTCTTCAAATATGACTGTAGTATTGTGTAAGAGAAGCTTTTTTTTTTTTATGGTGCTTCGTGTCCAGCATATAGATCGTCTCTGTGATCTGGGATGCTTCTAGAGCAAAGGCCGCTGCTGTTTTGCTGGCCGAGGGGCCTGTTGTGTATCTAGCTCGTGGCTCGCTGTGTGCAGCAGCCACTAAAAAAACACAACCTGGATGGAGTGTGTAGTCAGCGACAGCGTGGTGTGTGAGTACAGCCCTCCTGAGCAGACTTGGCAGGCGCTGCAGGTGAATGGAGCGCGCTTACTACGACCATTCAGACTCCAACACTCTGCTCAGCCCGAACAATGAATGATGGCAGAGAAGCAGTGAGTGAGTGGCATTCCTTATCTATCAATCAAGCTGATTATCAGCATGCCGATCGTCAACGGGTAAGTAAATCTGCATTTACACACAAATGTGGGGGGACAACGAAAAAGCAGCGCATTCAGGCTGCTTGCGGTTTCTGAATTTTACACCCGCCCCCTTTCCAGCTGAAGCGGACAAGTCAGTGGTATAAATACAATAAACCATTGTTACCATTTCCTCCACAGTGGAACAAAACAAGACAGACCAATCCCATCTCTAGCTGTGCTCCAGATTGCCATGAAAGCACCAAATCATAAGAAACTCTTCCCAAAATCCACCTAATCAGCACTTTACAATCCAGGCGATGCCCAGTGCTGCGCTTGGGCTGCCAGGCCCTGCCCCATGCCACTCCTCCTGCTCTCCATTCGAAATTCAAGGGCACACTTCACATCAACCGTCAAAATCAACCAGTATGGAAAAATGTAGGAGCTTTGACCAAATCCAAGGAGTCCGCATGCACAGCAGACTTCATTTTGCATGTTGTTTTGTATTTAGAGTGCGCGTGTGCAAAGCCCGAGCGCCTACCATGACCCCTGAGTGCACGTGGATGCATAGATAGATGGATTGATGGATAGGATGTTGTATCGGCTGCCTGGGCGTGACCCTCCTCCTGTGAGCAATGACTCTGAGCTCACTCACCTTTATCTCTCTTTATCTCTTCAGCTCCAAATAAACACCAAACAAAGCCAGGATACCTAACCCAAAGGACCAAATGTGTGTTTTTTTTTTTTTGTTGTTGTTGTTGTTTTTTTCCTTTCCAAAACCACTGAATGAGATTAAGACACCAGGCAGAATAAAAATAAATAAGCCCCACCAGTCCAACAGGGCTCAGTCTCCGAGCTTAAACTTGCATGTTGTTTGCCCAACAATAGCATAACGTCATGCAGGAGGATCTCTTTACTTTTAACCGCCATTCAGACAGGTTTCCATGCTTCCAAGCTTCTCCTGTGGTTGATGAATAGCCTGATTTCTGTTACACATCTCCACCTTGCGTCGTCGAACTGTCACTTTCGCGCCTTTTGTCTTGACAGCCGCGTCTTCCCCCTCTCTTTCTCTTTCTCTCTCTCTCTAGCAAGTTTGAAATCAACGACACTAAAGACGCAACTACATTCACATTCATCCTCGAGACAACCCAAAAAGGAAAAAAAAAAAAAAAAACCCACTCATTGACCCTGTATGCAAATCAAACACTCGGACCACAAAGGCTGGGCTTTTTTCACCCGCCGTTTTTAAGCTACGAGTTGTTTTGGTTTTTTTTTCTTCTCGTCCCTGGCGCTCAGACGACAAAGGAAGCGCGTCTGCACACGGACTCTGATGGCGCGGAGCTGGAACAACGCGACCACGAGGTTTAACGCCCCTGGCTGGGATGGGGATTTTTTTTTTTTTTGTCTCCTTTGCAACAAATTGTAGAAAATGTAGCACTGTGAGAACGATTTATTTAAGCCTATACACTGTAAAGATGTTGCTGCTGAATGGCTACAATCAATGTGAGCTGAATAACAAAACAGGACCACCACTCCCACTTTTTTCACTGACTGTAAAAACAAGATCAAGATGTGTAGGTGATAATAAAAACAACCCGAGAGACATGTGCTTTATTGTGAGTTTGAAACAAGTTGAAAGAATGTAAACAAGCCGCGGTCTTTACCTTGCCTGCCCACTATTTCCGCCACATGTTCCGAGCTGGGCACGGGCACACACTCGGTGATGTTGCAGCCGCGCGCTTTGGTCTCAGAACCGGAGCTCTCGTACAGGGCGCACAACTTGCTCTTGCCTTGTAAGATCCCGGCTTCCCCAGCATTACCTCCTCCACCTCCACCACCTCCTCCACCGACGCTGTTGGCGTGGCCGTGGCCGTGGTGGTGGTGATTGTTGTTGTTGTTGCTGCTCCGCTCCTGAACTCCGGCGCCCTCCTCGCTTTCCCCGAGCCCGAGCAAGGAGAGCTGGCCCAGCGCAACCCGCAGAGCCCGCGACTCCTCTTCCTCCTCGTCGGGAGGCGCCAAGAGGCTCTCGGTACCGAAGCCGGAGGCGGCCAGTTCCGAGCCGTAGCCCCCATTTTTCTCCATGATCCCTGACAGCACCAGCAGGCTAGGCATGGCTAACAAAGAGTGTGAGACAAAGACGCGGAGAGCGAGACTGGAGAAGCAGCGCATCCGCCGCCCTCCTCCTCCTCCTCCTCCTCGCGCCCTCCCTTTGGCTGTTGGTCCCTCCCATAGACCCTCCTCCCTCCTGCTCACACTGCTGTAGCTCCTAACGCTTTTCATTGTGCACAAGGCAAACAGGATACGAGCTGGGTTGCCAGTTTACAGATTTCAATCCCTCCGAGAAGTGTCACGCCGCAATTTTAGGCAGGAAAAATATATAAACGGTGAGTGGATTTCTCCAGTTGCAACAGAGTTGCAAGAGTTCCAACAACTAAAATGGAGTGAGAGTGAATAGGGACAAGGGATAACTAAAACACACCCACCAACCACTTCATTACAAACACGACTAGCCATTCATGGAACTATCCATCAGCCATGTGGCAGCAGCACAGTTCATAAAATCATGCAGGTAGAGGTCAAACGCTTCAGTTACAGGTTCACTATGTAGGATTCATCCACCTGAATGTCCCTGCATTACCAAGTGTGTGTTAGAACCTATAGTGGCCCACAAGTGCCTCTAGCGTACTTCCAACTACTTACATTCGCACTCTTGCATTTTCTGTGCTAAGTAATAAGTACGATCCTCCATTTTTCAGAATTTGGGTTCTCAAACTTGTTATCCAGCTCCAGCAAACACTGATTCCTCTGCTTTCTTCTTCCTTTCTTCCTTCCGGTGCTTCCTTCCAGATTCACACTGCCACTGGTAAAAACATGAAACGCAGAAGTCGCTCTCAAGAGGTTTGTCCGTTCTGGGCTACTGTAGCGGCGCATCATGGCAGCTGCATAGAGGTGGGCCCGCTCCCTAGGTAGATATAAAGGGCTCATTCTAATCTTACGAAAACACAACTTGTAGTTACAGGTAATTATCCACTAATGAAAACATACTTATGAATTCTATAAGTATACTAAAGGAATACATGCTCCATTTCTGCTAATAGATACCCTCAAAATCCTACCTAGTTCTCATCAAACACCAGAATTGGCAAAAGTGTCCTCATGGCTGTGGGGGCTGGTTTGAGTATTTCAGAAACTGCTGATCTCCTGGAATTTCCACACACAGCAGTCTCTAGTGGTTACACCAAATTTTGTAAAAAGAAACCAAAAGCTTACACCAGTTCTGCAGGTGGAAACAGCTTCTTGATGAGAGAGGTCAGTAGGTAAGTCTACAGTAACTCAAATAACCACTCTTTACAACTGTGATGAGCAGGAAAACATCTCGGAATGAAAGACACATTACACCATGAGGTGGGTGGGCTACAACAGCAGAAGACCACATCAGGTTCCACTCACTTGAGGCTACTGTCCAGTTCTGGTATCTGCATGATTTTATGCATTGTGCTGTTAACACACAGTTGGCTGATTGGATAATTGCAAAGGTCTATGTTCCTAAAAAAAAAAAAGCAGAAGTATGTATAGAGTGCAGTATGATGGGTGGTATAGGAATAGCAATGAGTAACACATAGAAGAAAACAATGATATAAATATGTTCATCGTTGCAGATTTAAACAGGTAGGTGGTAAGTAAAGTGTGCAGTCTATACACTACAGTATCACACTGCAAATATTGTGCAACGTATTTAGTGATATGGCCTGTGGGAAGAAACTAACACAGGAAAATGTTATGTAACAAACAATGTAAGCTTATCACCATTAGATTTACAATGCAATTAGCACAATACAGAGTGCTTGCTTTAATTACTCTCCCAAAATGTATTTCCTAATTACTACCAGGATACTCGGGACAACAATCTGCTTGTCTATGATCCTGGTTGAAGTGTGTTTATGGCCTCCATCTGTGGACTTCACCTCCGGACTAATTTACAGCCAAAAATCAACTGACCACAGTTGAAATACTTTTTAAACCTATTAGCTTTGTACTATTTCTGAATAGAGGAATCATTTCCTCTGGGATTTATTTGACACTATTCTACTTTCATTTATTTTCCAGGCTACTTGTATTATTATTATTATTATTATTATTATTATTGGAAATACCAATCTGATATTGGCCTGAAATATGGGTTAATTTGAAATGATTTCCAATCTGATCCATTAATGTATTTTATGCCAGGAATGTGTGATATGGGATGGACAGACATCACTGCTTTATTCTGGTTAGGGTTGCAGTGGATACTCATTTGTAGCTAGGGGCAATGTTAGTGTAGCTGGTCCACCTACTAGTCTGTTTTTGGGAGGTAGGAAGAAAACTGGAGAAGCTGCAGAGAAATGTGCAAAACACTAACACAGACTCAGGATTAACAACCACATTATTATTATTATTATCATTATCGTTATCATTATCATTATTATTATTATTATTAGTTAGTAGTAGTAGCAGTAGTATTTAAAATATTTCATTAAATAACATTATATTTCTACCTGAGGATTTTATCTTGTAGGCTCTTGTAGTCTGCTGGATTCTCTTATAGGCTCTAATACAATACTAACAAAATAAACAACTTTGGACACAAAACATGTATCTTGATGGTGCAGTGGTTAGCACTGTCACCTCACAGCAAAAAAGGTTCTGGATTCTGTCAGTCTACTTGGGCCTTTGTGTGTTGAGTTTGCATGCTCTCCTCGTACCTTTGTGGGTTCCTCTGGGTTCACCAGTTTCCTCCCACAGTCCAAAGACATGCAGATTAGGTTAACTGGCTACCCCTGTAGGTGTGAATGTGAGTGTGAATGGTTCGTCTCTATGTTAGTCCTGAGACGGATTGGCGATCTTCCCAGGGTCTCGCTTGAAGTCAGCTGGAATTGGCTCCATATAGAGAATGGATGGATGTCTTGGTTTGCTCGATGGCACAACTCTAATCCTGGCGAGCTGGAGTTCTGCACAGTACACACCTGCTAAACCTGGAAAGCCAAACAGCAAGTGAAATTTTCCTTGAGAAGGAAAATCACCAAACTCTGCTGGACTCTGTCCCAACAGGGCTGGAGTTTAGCCTGACACCCAGGCTGCCAAATTAGCTCCTGCCTGCCAGCATGTTTTTTTTTTCCTAGCTCAGAACAATCTGGCAACACTAGATCCTAACCCGTCTGCGCCGAACTGGGCGTGGCTTGGCGTGGCTCCGCCCCGTCTGGTTCACAGCGTCCGCTCCCTGCGGAGCTCGAGCGAGCCGCCTTCTGCGCAGACCACCGCGTCTGTTTCTCTTCCTAACGGCATTCCGTTACCGAGCTGCGAGCCTGAGCAGCCTCAGAGACACTACACCACCAAACACGTGCTTTGTTAAAGACTCTCTTTTGAAGTGCGTGGAAGTGTGAACGGTACTATATTTCTTAAAAACAAAAAAAATGCAGTCTATTGTTATTCTTATCCGTGGAGCAGTGTGCACTCATTCACTTCCAGGCGCGTTTCTCACCTCCACGTTAATAACGCACAGACTGCACGCAGACGGATGGAGACGCGCGTCGCGTGCAACGCGTCTCTCTCGGCCATTTTTACGAACCTGCGGCTTTTGATTTGAAGCGGCCACGCCTCACGCGCACCCGACACTGGAACAAATAAAGAAGCCGATATGATTTTTGGGGGAGATGGGCTCCGCCCACCTTTTACTGTCTGTCCCCGTTGCAGGGTGACCATGACTGCGTCCCAAATCACATATACAAAATAGTAGTACATCACACCAGCCCCGTCGCCATGGCTACCTGTAGAGGCGCATACTACCTTATAGGCTATAGCAAAGATGAGCCTAAATCCTGTGTTTGCGCACTACTTCACCATGCCAAAGAACAAGGGAGGGTTCATTTTGGGACGTGGCCACCGTGGCGGGTTTGATTTTAGCGCTACACATGGGGGAGATGGTCTCCAGCGAAGAAGGAGGGAGAGAGGAAAGGAAGGAGGGAGGGAGTTTGTCAGACAGACGTTGCGGAACCTGCGCCGCAGAACCGATTTGTTCCTTTATCTTTTTCTCTCTTTATTTATTTAAATTTATTTTTTCAACTGAACGCAGTTCATCTAAGCTCGAACAAAGACCTAACCCATCGTCATGACCACGCCGATGATGATGATTATTATTGTTGTTGTTGCTGGTGTTGTTATTATTATTATTATTATTATTATTATTATAGAGTTTTCACCGCTGCAATATCTGTTTCAGCAAGTTTTTAGTATTTTTGATATTTTTGTCAGTTTTTCCTGCCTTAATATTATCTGATTCTTTTTTTTTTTTTTTTTTTTTTTTTTTTTTTTTTATCAAATACATGATACAGCAATGACTTCATAATACTGTAATGACTATATAGTACAGTAATGATACTAAACTAGTAATACACAGCAGTTAACATCTGCCTGGACCGATGGAAAATAATAGCTACAAGTTACAGCACTGAAATGAAAGCACTTTTTTGTAAAGCCACATGAAACTCTATGAAATCATCATCACAATTTAAGACTCTTGAAAAGGTTTTCTCTAGCTCCCTGAGGAGTTCGTCGTCTTCTCTGTTGTGGTTAAAAAGAATCTATGCAAAACCATTCTATAAATGATTTCACTTTTTAATAACCGAGAGCCCTCTTTTGGAAAGCTGAACCGTTATCCATCCAAAGAACTTTTCATAACTCTTTTTTTCCCCTAAGAGTGTACATTATTATTATTATTATTATTATTATTATTATTATTATTATTATGCACCAAAAGTATGTGGACACCTGACCATTACACCCATGTGTGCTTTTTCCCCAGACTGTCACAACAAAGGTGAAAACAAATTAATGCTCATGGTTAATTCTCAGGTGTCCACATACTTTTGGTCGTATAGTGTTCCATGCTATGATACAATCACATTATAGTACCAAGGGTATTGGAGCGTGACTCCTGTGCCTCCTCAGCCAAATGAAACCCCTTCTAAGGGGTCCTTTACCTTTAACTTGTCCCTCTAGAGCTGGGGTGCTCAGTACTGATCCTGGAGTACCTGATCCTGGAGTACCACTGTCCTGCACATCTTGTTGTGTTTGGTGAATAGCTGATGAGTTGAATAAAAGGGAATACACCAAACCTACCAGGACTTATCAGTGCTTTAAGGGAACCCTTAAGGGTTCTATGTAGAACCTTATGAAAAGGTTTTTTTTTTCACAAAAGGTAAAATGGCAACAAAAATAATATATAGATACTCTAAAGATGATTATGTTCCAATATCACCACATCCTGAAGTGCTTTAATGATCATATATGACAGCAATTTCATGTGCTGAGAAAATGCAACATTTTTACCCTTTTACGTAAAACATTTGCCATACAAGTCCCAGTGAATGAGCTGTTACTATGGAAACGATAACACATTAATATTAAGATAAACCTGAGACTTGTGGCTGCACTACTGTTAGAGCTGTTGTTATAGAAAATTAATTAACACCTTCTGACCAATCAGAATGCAGAGTTCAACAACGCTTTTGTATACAGTAGTTTAAACTGATGTGACATGTTTGTTTATAAACAAACAAACAAATAAATAAAGAGTGGAGTGACTTTAGATTTAAACAATACAGGGGATGGGGTTGTGGTGTTACATTGAAATATGCATTTAGCTCAAGAAAAAGCCTATTTAACATATTAATTATCTCCTTTCCCCCAAATGTCATAAAAATTAATTTTGGAAATGCCCTAAAACCCAATTCGAAAACCCAAGGAGATGAAAGCTAAAATTAATCTTATCTTGACAGGCATCAAAAATCTGGCTACACCCAAAAGAAGAAAAAAAAAAAAAAAAACCAAAACAGTTAACCAGCTAGACAGCCAGCTGAATTTAGGCAGCGTTCCATTTCCCATTTTTGTACGTTACTGATATTGGATTTAATTAATATTACAAAATGATGTCACCCTTTAGAGGAAAGTGCAATGATTTCAGCCATGTTTGTAATCCATAGGCTTGCATCATCTCTTAAATCGAGTCGTGTGTGTAAAAGTCCTGTGTCAAAGCCAGTAATCTGTCACAAACAGCTACAGAACTGAAACATCATATCTGCCATGGATTTTACACCAAACGACCGGGGAGACTGCGGTAATGCATAAACAAATTACATTCATAAAGGTGCATAATGTAACCTCCTATAACCCAAACCCCTCCCACTTGCAGCATTAGCCACGCCCACTTAACCACCTTCTCACGCTGTTAAAGTGCAAAATATTTTTCTTATATAATTCACTCAGTATAAAAGAGGCACAGATATAAAAATTCTCAAATTGAAGCTGACATTATGCACCTTACCCTCATCATTTCATTTTATTTCTAGTATGATCATTAAAACATGATTTCTCTGCACACATCAACCCTCAAACTGGGTACTGAATATTAAAAAATATATATATTTATATAAAATCTAATAAATGTTGTAATAAGTGTTGGAGGCCAGTGATCAGCTGTATAAAGAATGCTGATCTAAGCCCTGATACCTGCAGTCTGTATTCTGTAGGACTGACTAAACGATTAGCAATCCTTCAATGTGTTACAGAAAGGCGTGTGGTCATGCTGGATCATTTGCAGTGTCTAAGTGACAGTCCGACTGTCCAAAAGGTCATCCTCCTTCACTAATGGTGTCCACTGGGAACTCAAGGCCCAAATCAATATCAGCTATGGATCAGGGATAGTGTTTCCCCCCACCTCTGCCTAGCCTTTGTGTGTGTATATGTTGCTCTGTTGTCCAAATCCCTCTCTCTTATTGTTTGTTTTTATGTCTGTTGGTGAGTCCAATCACGTTTCCTAATAGGTTAGCGACAGGTTACTGGGCTTCATGCAATAACGACTCTTGTCTCCAAGATGATTACGTCACAGGTGATTAGTCCTTGAAGCTCAGCCAGAGCTCAGTGTGCATATGCAGCGATGACCTAATATGACATCATCCATTAGAGAGCGTGTATGAACACAACAGCCTCGGGACGGGAAGTCATGTGACTAGGATATCCAGTCATCTGGTGGCTCGCTGCTTATTATGGTAGAATCTTTACCAGCATTATAGCACAACGAACACAAAAATAAATAAATAAATAAATAAATAAATAAATAAATAAATAAGAAGGTTTGGTATATCAATGTTTTTTGAAAGGTTCAGCCAACAATTCTTGAATGGACTGCTTTGAAATTTTAGAGCCCTTCAATAGTGAAGAGGACCTTCATCCATCAGGATAATTATTATACACTGTATAAACCTATACTTTTACAGCATTTAAGTGCTTAATCTCTGTCAAAAACACCCTCATGCTAGTTAATAAGTCTGAGAATACCATCAAGCTAAAATCCTCTTGGAGAGGGCAGGATTTTTTTTCTTCTCCCAGCCATAAACACTCCTTTGCAATTCTGAACATGTAATTAATTGCAGAAAAGTCATTCAGCATCTCAGGTTGAATGACTTTTTTTTTTGTCTTTTGTAAGTTTCAGTTTGGCTTCAGTTCAATCTTTTAAACCCTGAAATAATCTCAGTAACAAGAGTAAATTCATCCAGAATGCATCAGGACGTGCTACTGACCATAAAGTATTAATGATGCAACACATTTTTATCACCCCTAGAGACTGCTGTAGTGTGTGTAACTGTGAAAATGCATAAGACTGTAAATACATGCAGTGCAGCCAGTAAATAAGTGCCTCTATTATGTTTCATTGCCTCGTATTCCAGTACATTGAATTTCATCAAAGGAACAACGACTGTGAAATTAAAGCGAAGGCTTTATTTAAAAAAACAATATGTCTGTTATTTGAACCATCAGAAGTAAACGTTAAAGTGCATCTTTAAAGACCTGACTCAAAACAGTTTTACTTAAAGTTTGGAGTGAAAATCACTAAAAGAGAAAAAGAGAAAGCACACACTGCCTTTTGGTTCCTGATGATAAATGAGTCATGTTTTACCAAAGAATGGGAGCAAACATCAACTAACGCTAACTAACAACACATGCTTGCTAATTAGTCATGATTCTAATTTGCTGGATAAATCCAAAATGCACATAGTCATCTTTTTTTTTTAAGATTTTTAAGCTTGAGGGAAAATTCTTGAACATGAAGAGCTGTTTTTTTTTTGTTTTGTTTTGTTTTGAACTTGTTTTTCTGCTTCTTCGTAAGACACAGCACTTGCATTTGCATGTATAAACTGCTAATCTAAGATAAAATGCAAAAGTTGAGTCACTCTTGTGACAAATTAGTTTCATTAACTGGGATTTAAAAAAAAAAAAAAAAAAAAAAAGAATGTTCATAAACTAGTTTCCTTACAAAAAAAGGCTGGGGTGTGAGATGAAACATTTAATTTTAGGCATTTCTATTGTGTTATAATCATTAATAAATGTTTACATGCTTTATAAATATACACAGGATAATTTTCTTATTAAGGTTGTGCCATAAACCATTTGGCATAATTATTCTGAGAGCTGTATTACAGCATGATTATTAATTATTCGCTTTGCTTTGAGGTATTTTTCT
>JAQQZR010000019.1:974285-988230 GCA_030068235.1 Notoglanidium macrostoma
ATAAAATAACCACATAAAAGCTGTGCTCATTCATTAGGACTGCATTGTGTATATCTATTTGTGTAACTCTAAATTAAGTGCATTCTTTTTCTAAATTAAGAGCTTTTTTTCCCCGCAGTGCCTGAGGTAGGATCACGCGCTGGGTGGAAACACTGCTCTTTTGGGAGTATGAGTCAGTTGGGTATGACCTCATTGCTTTCTCTCAGTTATTAGATCATCCTTTCTCTTTCTTCCTACTCATCAGAAATGCTTAGCAGCCTTGTAATTTGTTGTTCACAAATGAGTCGGCTCTTTGAGTCGACTCCTTTTGGTCAAGGTCGAGAGCCGACTCCTATAGTGTTTTTAGATGTAGTCAATGCAGTTTACTCTTGTAGTATAACTGAATCAAAATGCTTCCCTGGAAATGTCATCTGAGCTGTTCATTAGTGTGAACGAGGTGTGTATTTTATTTAACTCTCAGGTGTTCATACGGGATCGGTTTGCATATTGTATAAAATTCAAGGTTTTTTTTTGTTAATCGAAACATAGAGTTAGACTTCATGAAATAATTTCAGCCACTGAGTCAAATGAACTGACTCACTGAAAATGCCCATCACTAACGCTTAGCGAGTAAAATATCGTGATGTTCTCGGCTTCCTGACTGGCATGAGGATATGTCATAAGTGTCTCCACCCTCGATTGACTCAACCTCCTGTACTGCACAAAATAACATTAAACTCTGAATCTCTGACCGAGCTAAACTAGCACTCAGAATGCGTCTCTGTGTAAGCAGATTAATTAATCGATAACATTTGATTGATTGTTGGTGTAGTAGAGTATTGTTGGCCGAGCAGATTCACTAGGATCAATATACAGACATCTTGCAAAAGTTTACAGGCCCATAGGACAAAATGAAGAAGACAATGAAACTGAATTTAGTGCAGCCTGTTTCACATTTGCTCCTTTATTGTTAACAAGAATTTAAAGGTTCAATATTAAAATTTTATCATTTAAATTTCATATCCAAATGATATCACTTCAGTGGTTTGCACCTCCATTGTGGTTGGTGATATAAATCATACACAGGTGATATAAAAGTCAGGTTTCATTGGTAGCCTTAAATAAATGTTTTAAAACCTTTCATCTGTAATATTTATTCCATGATTTTCCTGATGTCTTCCTCCGATGTCGTCTTCAAACATTTTTAAATCATCATCTTGCAGCAACATTTCATATTGAAAGTCTTACAGTGTGTGTTGTTTTGTAGATGCATTGTATAATAGAATAAAAGTTGCCATTTTCCCATTTATAAACCATGGGAGCTGCAACTGTGATCAAGCTAACTTGTCTGTATAAATGTACACAGACTTATTAACATGTAAAAGGGAAAACCTGCACTTATAAGCACTTGTAAGGAGTGGTTCTTTGAGCTATGATATTGTTCATGTCAGTTTGAAGCAATCTGGCCATTCTCCTCTGAAAAGCTGCTGCTCATTGTGTTTTTCGTTTTTCCACACCATTCTGTATAAATTCTAGAGATGGTTCTATATGAAAAGCATAGGAGATTTTCTGAAATACTGAAATCACCAATAATTCAGTCAGTGAGATCATATTTTTCCCATTCTGATGATTGATGATGCGAACATTAGCTGAAGCCCTTGACTTGTATCTGCATCATTTTCTGCATTGCTCTGCAGCTAACATTATGGGCTGATTGGAAATTTTCATAAATAAACAGATATTCCCGATAAAGTGTTCAGTGAGTCTGTAAAACATATAGTATCTTTACAATACTGAATTTGTCACTGAAATAGGAATTTATAGTCCTGCCACTAAGTGGCGCCATTAGCTAACAAATGATATTGCCCCCTGTCCTGTCTGGACGTTCCAGCATGCATTACTGTGCCTTCCACACGTATGAGTTACAGCAGTGTTTTTTAATTTATTTTTATAAATTTAAATTTTTTTAAATTTATTATAATTTATATTTAAATACTTTTGCTGGATGAATTCATTGATATTCATGTCATTAAAATACAAGAGGTTCCAAAACTGAGTACATTAGCACTACTCAGTTATCAGAAATGAATATAATTTTTTTTTGTCATGTTTCTTCAACAAGATTACACCGTTTACTTATAAAACTCAAACTTTAGTTTAATTCACTGAAAGCAAAGTCTTAATGGTTCATCAACATCACACCACTTGAGGTGTTATGAAAAAGATTTTTTTTTACTACTTTCATTCCTCTTATACCACAGCAATTGGCCAACAATTACAACTGGTATTTATTTATACATTTTATCCATCTATAGTTACTTATTATTGTTGTGGAAATATCACTTGTGTTAGAACAGTCTTTCCCTCACCAGCCTGTCTTTATTTCCTCTTACGTAAATTAGACAGAAAATTCAGCTTATTACATAGAAACCAGAAAATGTATCCATCAAAACGGTAAATAAATGTTACCCAGGTTGGAGGTAGTTCTGCTGAAAAATCCTATCTAATCCTTGAAGTAAGCTAAGCTAACTAGTTACCTGGTTAGCATTAGAATCTTGGAAGTTATGTACAATGTTATTTAGCAGTACAGAGTGTAATTTTAGCTATACACAGTAACCAATGTTTTTAAAGAAATAATTTACCAACTGGTCTGAGAAAAATATTAGCCTAATATTCCTGATAGCTTTTCTCATTTCCATTGTCACTTTGTTTGTGTGAAATAATTAGCCGCTAGTTAGCTACACTGCCTCAATCATTAGCTAGTTTATACTTGCGGTCTGTATTTTCCCGTGATTTGGTCGACATCATATATGATTCTGTATAATTAATATTATTTTTTTTTTTTTGCTTTTTGAAGAAAGTATAATCTGCCTGTAAATCACTTGTCATGGAATGGAGAATTGTTCTTGAGAGTGAAGTCTGAAGAAGAAAATGGCAATTTAGCATTGTAAGGCATTCTACTGTCCAAAATATAATTATTATGGTGATGTTCCAATATATATATATATATATATATAAAAGAAATTATATTTCATTTCCTTGTTAACTTGACTGTTTTTACAGCAGTTCACCAGGTTTGTGTGATTGCAGAAAGAAATGCCTTTAAGCAGACGAGATCTTAGACACCACCTGGTGGATGATATGCGTATTGCAAGCTCTAGAAATTTTCTCGGGTAAAGCCCACTCATTCACTTTGAGGAAGTGTTTTTATCCTGAGCAAGATCATAGTGGATATGGAGGTTATCTAGGGAACACTGGGTGTGAGGCAGGAATACACCATGGAATGGACACCAGTCTATCACATCTGGTCACCATGCGCATACATGTTCACACTCTCAGTAACAGTCACATCAAGGAGCATTTTCTCTTAGCCAAATCCACCTACTGGCATGTTTTGGGCAGGAGGGGGAGACTAAAGGATTTTTTCTGGTTTATGGTCTTCTACAATACTTCAAATAATACCTTACTTGTTCAATTAGCCAATATTTCTGAGATTATGAGAACTACCGAAATAAATAAATAAATAAATAAATAAATTCAGTGTGCTTTTTGGTTCTATCTTGAATTTCTTCTCTATTGGTGTTAGAATTTCGATTCAGGTTCAATCTCTATCAAACTCTGCAACCGTCTCTCTCTCTTCCTCCGTGTGACAAGCACGCTTGGAGAATGAGCGAAAAGACACAAGGTCATGTTAAACTCTGATTTAAAGTCTGATTTTACTGCAGAAAGTCTAGAAGTATTTATAAATAGAACCATAGATGTCATAGTACATTCTCAAGGGAACAGATAAGAAGATAAACACCTTGTTGGGACAAAAGGAGACTTGTGGTCTCCATATATGACATAATTATAGTCTCCTTCGTAAGGAGTACAACATAAGATAAATCAGGAACAGTATATAATGTTCTTTATGATAGCCTAACCTAAACAATCTTTGGTCATGTCACAAGGACCTAAATTATCTATGGATCATAGGAAAGGAGAAGAAGCAAAAGCACCTTTAAATTTGAACAGATCATGACAGCAGGGTTAAAAAGGTCATAGGACAGAGAAGGGACAAGATTTTCAATCTAACAATGCCCCCTTTTGTTCTAAAAGAACAAATACTAAAACATAAAATCTTGTTCCTTTGACATTGGTACAATAGGAAAACTAGGATTCATTATAGATTTCACTTGTCCACAATGAAGGATTGCAAACAAGGACTAAGGATTGGAAAACAACAAATAATCAAGAGGAAAATCACAATGATACGATACAAATAACTGGACAATAAAAGGCAAGAAAGATAGTGTTAAATTACAAAATCTAGTCAGTTAAAAGAAATTAATCGACAATAATAAGGTGATTCATAAATGTGTGTGCGTGTGCGCAATGAAGAGCGTTCTCCAGCGTTGGGCTCCCTACAGAGCTGGCTTGATAGCAACTGATACCCCTTTCTTCTGCATTGTACCCCCTAGGGCCTGCTTGATAGGAGTTATCTCTGCAATTGTTGGAGCCCTTTTATGTCGACTTGCATGAATTCACTGTGGCTGAAGGTTAGTGAGCACTGCCATCCGAATTACAGCGACGACTTACGGACTTACCAAATTCCACGGATTCAGAAATTTCACCAGCACCTGGTTACCTGGAACATAAGGATGACCTAGCTTCTCTGTAGGAAGAGGTAAAGAACAAGACACATCACCATGTATGCTATTCGGGTTTTCAATCAAGGCCTGGGTGTAGTTAGCCACTGCAATGTCCAGATCGCCTGTGAAGGAAAAAACAGGGTTACCCTTTTGCCATGGCGTAGGGAAAGGTCTCCCTAAAAGGATTTCAAAAGGTGACAATTTAGTCGTGGCACTAGGTGTCATTCTGATCTCACAAAGCACAGCTGGCAATAGATCAACCCATGATTTACCACTCTCCAGCATTGCTTTAGTCAAACGTTCTTTTAACGTTCTGCTCATCCTTTCAACCACCCCGATGACTGCATGGCAATTATGGAATATGAAACTTCCAATCAATACTCAAATACTTACAGAGCTGTTGTTACCTTTGCCACAAAAGGTGTGCCTTGATCACTATCAATGACAGAATTCCATAGTGAGGAATAATTTCTTTAGCCAAAATTTTCACCACTGTTTTCGCATTTTATTTAGCACATGGAAAACCTTCTACTCGTTTAGAAAACCTGCCCACTATAACCAACATCTATTTCAGCGGACCCTTTGCAGGCATGTGAGTGAAATAGATCTGTAAATGCTGAAATGGAAATTGTGGAGGAACCAATGCATCATGTTTAGCTGTATGTGTATGTGTTGTGGAATTAGACCTAGCACATGAGTCCAGCAAGAGTCTTACTGTCTTGTGCATGTCAGATATACAAAAATCTTTGTGAATATTTCGCCTTACCCCTGTTTGTGAGACATGTGAAATACCGTGAAAATGTCCCACAAGGAACGGTAAAACTGATTTAGGTAGAGCTAAACGGCCTTGTGAATCCCGAATGAGGTAGTCCGAACCTGTAGAACTGTTCTGCATCGCCAAGAATGAAAGATCTGTATCTGTTGCTTGAGACTGTAAAAACTTCACACCTATAACACTAGGGACAGAGACATGAAAGAACGAGAACGAGAAACACAGTGACTTATTGGCAAAAGGACAAGGGGAACCAGTTCTGACTGCACATTTAGCAACTTAATTAGCCAATGTGTTACCTTTCACCTGGTCAGAATGTCCCGTATCATGACCTTTAACCTTCACTATAGCCAAGCGTTTAGGAAGAGTACAAGCTTGCAATAAATCAGAAACCAAAGTAGAGTTAGAAATTGCGACTGTCGATCAGAAACTGGAAGGGGTGGTGGTACAGGTCTGCTGCTGTCTCGAAGTTGGTGCTTTACACCTCTCTTTCTGTCTCATCTCAACATCACATCCTCTCCAATCAACCTTCTCATCGTTGTCATCTACTGCCCCCCCTGGACCTCTAGGAAACTTTCTTGAAGAAATGGACATTCTCTTTTCCCTACTGAGAACACCCCTCTCACTCTCCTTTGGAGACTTCAACCTCCCCATTGACAAGCTCCAGTCCTCTTGCCTTCTCCTTCTTCTCAATTCCTTCTCTCTGATTTTCAACAACTGCACACACAAAGGAGGAAATGCCCTAGACCTGGTCTTCAGCCATCCATCTCCAGCATCAGACATCACTGCAACCCCACTTCACATCTCTGATCATCACTTAATATCTTTTACCATCACCCTACTTGCCCTTCCAAAAACCAGCTGTCAACACTTCTCTCCCACTCAGCAAAACCACCACTCTGTCTCCCCTTTATATTTCACTTCCTGCTCTCTATCATACCTTCCAGACCCACAACTCCTTTTCCTCCCTTCCACTGGAGCTAGCCACAGACACTCTCCTCTCCTCACTTTCCTCAACTATGGATTTCCTCTGCCCACTATCTTCCAAACCCAGTAAGAACTCTCACCCTGCTCCTTGGCTATTGGATGTGTTGTGTAGCAATCAAAGAGAGTTAAGAGCAGCAGATAGGAGCATCTACTCCACGCAGGCTCCTCCCTGGTGTCCCTCAGGGATCGGTACTTGGTGCTCTTCTGTTTTCCATCTATACTAGATCTCTTGGTGAGGTAATATCCTTACAGGGGTTCTCATACCACTGGTATGCAGACAACACTCAACTAATCCTCATGTCTGGCAGATATCTCATCATGAATGGCAGCTCATCAGTTGAAACTTAAACCCAGCAAAACTGAACTCCTATTCATCCCAGCTGATTTATCCACACATCAAGATCTTGTGATCTCCCTGGACAAGTCTTTGATCTCTCCTTCGGTCACCGCATGCAACCTTGGGGTAACTATGGACAATTACCTATCTTTTTCCTCTCATATTACTAATCTTTCTCGCTCATGCCGATTTCTCCTCTTCAACATCAGAAGGATCCATCCATTTCTTTCCACACAGGCCACTCAGATAATTGTTCAGTCCCTTGTCATCTCAAGACTAGACTACTGTAACGCACTCCCAGCAGGTCTGCCTCTGAGCACCATTTGACCCTCGCAGCTGATCCAGAATGCAGCTGCACGACTTGTTTTCAACCTTCCCAAGTTCTCCCACACCACCCCACTGCTATGCTCCCATCACTGGCTTCCTGTAGCTGCCTGCATCTGTATTATTTTGAAAAGTGACAAATTAGAAGCAGTTTGAAAGGTTCTCCTATTTAAAGTCTATGGGGAAAAATGGATGGAAGAAGGGATAAAAAAAAAGAGGGATGTGAGTGGAATTTCAAAATACAAAGTAGGTGAGGAGGTTATTTGTTGAGTTTCTTATTCTTAAGAAAAGTTTTGAGTTGAAAGTGAGGTTAAAAAGCATCATGATTCTGTGATTTCGTACGTGAATTTTCTTTTTTTTTTTAAAGAGAGCGCAAGTGTTCAATATTGTTATGAAAGTTCAAATGTTAATTACAACAAATGTTTGTGGACAAATGACACTTTTTGCAGAAATGTTTTATTACACAGTCTGCTATAACTGAAGCAAACTTCAACATAGCTTGCCATCATTATATCACAATGCCTGTTAACATTTACAACCTCAGTATGCTCAGTCTGAAAAACTGGAATACTACAACAGCTAAGTTGTAATAAGCTGTTAAGCAAACTTGGAGTTGGAGAATGAAATCCAACAGCAATGTTTGTTGGGAACATTACAATGATCTTTATCATAAATGTAAATCTGTATATTGATTGTCCAATGCTGTATCTGTTTATAGAATTCTGGACAGTATGTGCAGTTTTTGTCAACTATAAGAATGATAAATCACGATCCGGCACCATAGGCTGTATGTGTCATTTCTGCTCTAGTATGTCTTATGTAAATTATATTTAGTTTTAACCAGTAACTTTACACAAACATATTATATGAGCTGTAACTAAAGAAAGAAATACTGGCTTCCTTTTCTTATAATATATGAGTCTTGAAGTCAAAGGTTTTTATCTCACTGAATACATTTCAACATTTTAAGCTGACTGAATTATTTCCTAGTTTTCATTATAGTCAGAATCATTTTAATGTTACTTGTGCTCTTAGGGAATACAGTGTGTGCTTGTTGAACATCCCATTCAAGATTTATTTCCCCTTTGCTGTTATAATAAGCTCCATTCTTCTAGGAAGGCTTTCCACTCGAATTTGGAGCGTGGCTGTGGGGATTTGTGTTCGTTCAGCTACAAGAGCATTAGAGGTCAGGTTGGGTATTTATATTGGGTAAGAGACTCCAGTTCCAGTTCATCCTAAAGATGTTCAGTGGAACAGCTTCAGGCTCTTAGTTCCTGGGAAGGGAAATTGCCATTCTACATTATGTGTTTCACCTTCATTACTTGAAATGTATATGTGAACATATGCTGTTGAATGTGGTCGCTTAACAGTAAGGCATGTGTGCTAGAATGATGATAAACCTGTTTGGAAATAATACGCTGAAGAATGTCTCAAAGAACTTTTCTTGATAAGTTGCACCCGTAAATTCTCGACACGTCTCAAGTTCAACAGTAATCAGTCATCATCAAGGTTGTTTGTTGAGTTTCTTACTTTTGAAGAAGAAAATAATTTCAGTTGAAACAGTGGTTGAAAATCTTTTTTGTTTACTTATTCAAATAATTTTTTAAAGGGGCACAAGTACTGAAGATTGTTCTGGAAGTAAAATTGTAGATTTTCTGATTTGTCATGTGTGTTATATGTTATTATATCCCTGAACTAGAGCTCAGAGAGAACTTTGCAAGATAAGATGAGGTAAGATAAGACAAGATTTTATTCAACCCTGTGGGAAATTTCTTAATTCTCCAGATGAATTGGTTAAGTATGGAATTAAACACAGTGTCATGCTGTCATAGGAAAATGATCAATGACAGGGTGGTGTGATGAAGTGTAGTTATTGTTTGCATACCAAAGATATTTGATGGAAAATTGATTTGTGTGTGTGGGAATATATATATATATATATATATCGATGAACAAAACATGCCAACAAGTCTTTACTGATGTAAGTTGTGTAATTTGTTGAGAACAAAATTATGTAATCATGGTCAATGGAAACCAAAATCACCAACTCATTGAAGGCTGGATTCATAATCACACAGAACATCAAAGTAAAAAGTTGAAATCACAGGCTGATCCAGCATTCATGAATTTAATCACAGCAACTCTGTAGTGTGCATGACCCCCATGTGCCTGCAACATCTGGGCATACTCCTGATGAGATGGCAGATGGTGTTCTGGCTGATTCCCTCCCAAACCTGGATCAGGGCATCAGTGAGCTCCTGGACAGTCTGTGGCACTTCTTGGTCATATTGGATACCTTGATACATAATGTCCCAGAGGTTCTCAAGTGGATTCAGGTCTGGGGTCCAGTCAATGGCATCAATGCCTTCGTCATCCATGTATTGCCTACACACTCTGGCCACATGATGCTTGGCATTGTTCTGTACTAGGAGGAATCCAAGGCCCACTGCACCAGCATACTCAGGGTACTATTGACTAGCACGTGGAAGTCTGTGCGACCCTCAAAAGATATGCCTCCCCAGACCATCACTGACTCACCAACAAACCAGTCATGCTGGATGATGTTGCAGGCAGCATACCATTCACCCTGGCATCTCCAGACTCTTTTATGTCGGTCACATGTGCTCAGTGTGAACTTGCCATTTCTGGTGCTCTCTGGAGAAAGCCAATCGAGCTGCACTGTGTCGGGCCCAAAAGTTCCTTCTAGAGGACGTCAGGCCCTCATACCACCCTCATAGAGTCTGTTTCTGACGGTTTGGTCACAAACATGCACACCAATAGCCAGCTGGCGGTCATTTTGAAGAGCTCTGGCAGTACTCTTCCTGTTCTTCCTTGCACAGAGGAGCATATACCAGTTCTGGTCCTGGGTTGTTTCTCTCCTATGGCCTTGTCCAGCTCCCCTCGTGTATTTGCCCATTTCCTGGTATCTCCTCCATGCTTTTTAGACTGTGCTGGGAGACACAGCAAACCTTCTTGCGACACCATGTTGTAGGGATGTGACATCCTGGAAGAACTGGACTATCTTTGCAACCTGAATTGGCTGCAGGTACCGCCTCATGCTGCCAGTAGTGACAGGGACACCAGCAAAATGCCAAATTAGCAAAGAACCAATCAGGAAGGATAAGGAGAGTGCAATTGATTGTGGCCACTACCTGTAAAACCATTCCCTTTTTAAGGATTGTCTTTTGTTGGTGGGAATTGTCAGCAAATTTGAGCATCCATGTTGGGAATTGTGAGCAAATGTGTTGCCAATACACATCACATCCACGGAGTGAAACTTTTATGTTTTGATTAAATGAATACACACAGTACATACACATGGCAGTACTTACTACCAAGTTTCTCTGTTCTATTTTTCTGTAGTTTCTATTTTTTACCTCAAATGTTCATCTTGTAGACTTTCACAAACTGACCACAATCCATGGAAAAACACCTACAAAATGACATGAAATTTCAATACTTTCATGGTCATATTAGCTGGAAACTCCTTTGCATTGTACTACATTTACAACAGGTTCTGCATGTTAATCTTATCTTTGTTCCGGACAGTGTTTTTGTTCTTAAACTTTCCTTAGGCTTGTTTTTAAGTAGTATGAATCATCTACATTCTGTCACTGGTAGCTTGAATGATGAGTTAGTCCTTTGTTTTGTGAGTTTAATGATGTTATACTGTGAATAATTAAAAAGGTGCAGTGTTAATTTGGCAGAGTGCACATCCATCTTTACTGTAATGAAGATTGTTATAGCATGTTAAGGCATTTGTATATACTGTACACCAGAGGGCCAAAAGTATACGGACATCTGACCATTACACCCATATGTGCCACATATACCATCACACCCATATGCTCTTTCCCAAACTGATGCCACTGAATTGAATAGAATGTCTTTTTTATACTGTAGCATTACAATTTCAAGCAGCGTACATGTGGCATGCTGTCACACTCCAATGATTTTCCTTTAAAAGAGAATGTGTGTTACTTACAGTAGTTATATCATGTCTTAATTCTGGTATCAGACAGTGTTAAATAATGTTCTAGCTGAAAATATATACGATTGGTAAATGAGGCAGTCGCACTAATATTTTATTATTATTTGTTGGTAGTTTTACATTTTTTCTCTTATGACACTTAGTGTCATACACTTATTATGACACTTTTCTTAGTGTCGTTTATCACTTGAAAAAGTCAGCAGGTTTCCAGGCATATAGGTCATTTCCTGTGCTTATGTATGTTATAGCAGTTTTAAAAAAAAGTTTTTCACTAATCAGCCTCCAATTTTTTTCTCTCTTGAAGTAATGAAACAAGAAATGCGCTTTGTCAGAAACACCAGAAAGTGTAAACTGCTCTGTCCTGAATGCCTGAGTCTCATGGATGTTCTGTAACCTTAAAAGCAGGGCTCCAGACTGTGACCATTTAGTGAACAATCACTAGAGTTCATTGGCTCCAACTAAATTCTATAAACCCTATAATAGCTAAAATTCATTCAGAACTTTTTGGAAAAAATTTAAATTTTTGTAAAATGTAAGGAGGCTAGCTGTGGACACTTATTAAGTTGATAATTTTTTTATTTAAAATGAGTCTACTGCAGACAGAGTGCAGATCTACAGTACTTACAGATAATTCAGACAACCGTGTTAAATAAACATTCATTTAAGTTCAGCAATTCTGTCTCTCATTTGATATTATTATTATTATTATTATTATTATTATTATTATTATTATTATTATTATTATTATTATTATTATTATTATTATATCAGCTGCAGCTGTATATGCAGTTAAAGGAATCAATGAAAGTCAGGGGTCAAATACATCAGATACCACTGAAGTTTAATTACAGCTTTATTTATAACTATAGGTGAGCCATGTTTCCATCCTGAACAAATGAACAAATCCTTATTTCAATCAGTGTTTCATTCATTATATTTTCAATGATACAACATCTGCAATTCATACACAGTAGGTCTTTGTGCAAAGGAATATATTATACATGACCTGAAGAATACTAATACACATTAGATATTTAGCACATAAACACACCATATTATATCTTTCTAGGTATAGAACTGAATCTGGAAAACATACCCAAGCGAGGACTTGGTTTATTTATTATATAACTTCTCATTTTGTGTGCCTCCGGATTTGCCCCTTGAATTACTCCACAAATTTGCCTGATTTACCCCATGAGTTGCCCTCTGAATTAGCCTCCAAATTTCCACCTGGTTTGCTTCTTAATTGCCTCTGATTTTCCGTCTCAGTTACTTAAACATCCTGGGTGGCTGTTCAAACCTGTTCCCCATTTGTATTTGTCTTACCATCTGATTTGCCCTCGAAATTTCAAGCATTTTTGCCTCAATTTGCCTGATCTCACCAATCACTCCAGTCATGGTGGTTCTCTGTGCTGCGTTGGTCACCACCATCCTGGACACAACACTACAGTATGGACTGCCTTTCAGAATATCCATAATCCTAATCAAATCATGGTTTTGAAACCTGACACCTCGGCGGAGTTCGGCAATGATTTTGCCCATGGCCCACACGTCTGAACGCTTGTCTCGAATGTTTCGCATTTGCAGGATCTCAGGAGCAGAGTAGGCTTGGTTGCCCATGTTTATGGCAGAAGTTAAGCCATTTTTGTAGAATTTTGCCAGGCCCATGTCAATGATCACAGCACGATGAGATCCGTGCTCAATCTAATGGGATGAAAAGAAACAGGAGATAAAGAGTTCAGTCATCAGAGGAGGTTCAGATTCCTGGCTCAACCAGGGCTGCATCTGAATACTTCCATCATATAGTCCACAAAAGCAATATGTAGCGTGTCCGAATGCTCAGTCGGCATTTAATAGTATGATGATCTACTACAAACCTAGTATGCAAATGTACCACAATCCACTACAATAAGCTATCTCATAATTCAGCGGGAGCCTCTGAATACCTAATGAAGAAGAATTCCCCTGAGGAAAACAGAATTTCAGATTTTCGTGACATACAGGGGTATACATCAAGTGTGAACATTCGGATAAGAGGACTGGAAATATGGCAGGATAGTATGATTAATATTATTAACAATATTTTGATTTTTCATAAAGCCAGACTGTGTTTCATCTATAATTGAATTTAAAACATCTTTAACTTTTCCGTGAACAGCAAGGCCAGAATTTTGTAGTCGCCGTTAAGGAGTTTTATAGGACACTGATTATCAGTAGAAAGTAGATCCTTCTTAGGTTTTAGGATCCGAGTAATAATACCCTGAGTCGTAGATGGAGGTAGAGATTCACTTTCTGTACGCTCCTTAAATACTTCTACCAAAAAGAAGTATTTCCTTAAATACTTCTCAACTTCTGTTCTTTTTTTTGTTTTTGTTTTTTTGTCTTGTTTTTGTTCCGTGAACAGGTTTCAAACACTACATACAGTACAGTGCATCTGGTGCTAATGCATAATTGAATGTTGCAGTTCCATACTAATGCTATGTCTAAAAAACTAAACTAAAGTAAACTAAATAAACTATAAAGGAGATATTTATGTGGCATTTATGGGAGGAGTCTCCAGTACCAGCTGTAACTTTGAATTTTTACGTGAAAGAAAAGTTTATAAAAGAAAGAAAGAAAGAAAAATGCCTTTTTTTTTTTTAGTTCGGGAGGTGGAGGAAGAACTGTTCATCGTGGCTGTAACTGATAAAAGGAACCAACATGTTTTGCTGATATTCTAATATTAAATGTAACAATAAACAGCTACAAAAGTACAATGAGCCATTTTTTAAAAAGTGAAAAATGTTATCATTAGCAAATTCTAGTGGTATAAGTATAATGAAACACTTCAGGATGAGCAGTTACAGGGAAACAGTCAGCTTCAGGGTGGTAACAGTGACTCAGTATCACCACCTTGATGATTATTTTCCTGCAATAGCACAACA
>JAQQZR010000019.1:1010724-1021347 GCA_030068235.1 Notoglanidium macrostoma
TGTTCCAGAACACTAGCAACTGTGACATCATCCTGTTCCAGAACACTAGCAACTGTGACATCATTCAGTTACAGAACCATAGCAACTGTGACATCATCCTGTTACAGAACACAAGTAACTGTGACATCATTCAGTTACAGACCCATAGCAACTGTGACATCATTCAGTTACAGAACCCTAGCAACTGTGACATCATCCAATTAAAATATCACAATATTAAAGTAACATGATTGATTACGTTACGTTTGGTTTACCTCAAAACCAAATATGCAGATAATGACAGTGTTTTCACAGCTGGAAGGCAAGACTTGCACTATACTGTGATGTTGTTCCCCTTTGGTGCTTTAAAGACAAAATAATGGTGACATTTGCACCCAGTGAACACATTTTTTCACCAGAGGCTATGGTAATGAATTGTCAACTGTCAGATTAGCTGAAAAAGATATTTACTTAAAGTATTTATTTGCAGCATTTTAATCAGCACTACTATAGAACTTTTTCTCTTTAACTAGGCTTAATTAAATAGCAGTTCACTAATTTCAACATTAGTGACATTTATCAGATAATCTGTCACACCATGAGAATATTATCAAGTGCTTATATCGACCAAATGAGAGACTCAGACTAACACAAGGTGACGGGATTATGTACATCCTTTAATGCCTCACTTTTTAATCACTTTTTTCAACTGTGTGTCTATTTCAAGCTCTAATTTGTTCACATTTCGAACAGACAAATTCAAAAGAAATATCCGCTGCCTGTTTTGCACACTGAAACGTGCTGTGTGTGCATGATGCGAATCATTTTCAGTGTGTGGAATCGACTCCACAGTTTTGCAGTTGATTCTGTCTTCAATGCCAGAAATTAATTAATCTAATCTCTTTGGAATCTTCAGCGAAAATTGAAAGCAGGATGGAGACTTGATGACTTGATACACAAAACATACATATGGTATATAGGCTATAGTATACAGTATATATAAGAATATTCCATCGTTTATCAGTATAGTATAGTATCAGTAAAGTTGAACTTTTTACAAACTAATTGAATCAAATAGCTTTATTACTTGCTGCCTAACAAAACATAGCAAAGCTATTCTGGACGGTTCAAGCAGGAACATCACGTTCCCACTGTTCCTCACATTCCTAATGACTGATAATATTACTCACATTAAAACACAAGTTATGTCATGAGGCCAGCAGGGTAGTGTACTGTACAATACTGTTTCATACTGTAGAGAAAGAACTACTGATGTTTCTGCTCCACCATTTCAGTCAAATGTATTTTTATTTAGTGATGTAGTGCGTGCACAGTTCAACTAATAATGAAATTATTCCCCCAACTACTTTTATTATAGATTTTTTTATTGATTTTTTTCTGTTGGCTGTTGCAGACCTAATGTGTTTTTAAATTGGAATCCAGCTAAATAATCCCAATTTTTACTAAATGTGTGGGTAATTTGATTACATCTTTTTTTCTGTAACTTTAATGAATTTCAGCTACCTATTTTTAAATATTATAATTAAATAACACCGTTCCACGTATTCTGTTACTCCCCAAGCCTGGGGACATCAAATAGCCACAGAACACTAGCAACTGTGACATCATCTAGTTACAGAACACTAGTAACTGCGGCATCATCTGCGACATCGTACAGTCACGATGATGATGTCACAGTCTCTAGTATTCTGAAATTGGATGATGTCATAGTCACTAGTGTACTGCGATTGGTTGAAGCCACACACTTATGCACAAGCGCCATTCTTGATGCATTCTGCTGTTAATATGTCTAATGAAACCGAAAGTTATACTGATTCTGGACTGTCCTTCCCTCATTACTTATAGCATGAAGGCCATTTTGTATAACCTTAAGAAAAGACGGGATTAGTTCTGCCACTTCTCAACAATTAAAGCTCATTCCCCAGACTCTTTATTCAACACAAAGTCTGTTCGACCTTCAAGTCAGTTAGGCCTTTAGGGAAGTTTTCATCCCACGAAACATCGAACACAGAGATCTAAAGTCATTTTTAAATTCTCTCCATCCTAAGCCTACACATCAAACCAAACGATTTCCTTGGGAACCACTGAAAGGTTGTTAGAGTATCTGTGTCGTTCGGTGAATGCTGCACAGATGATAGCTCCTCTGATCAGATGAGAGTGCTGAGCAATTAATCGATTGACAGTAACGACACCAGCTGCTCATTTTAAACCTCTGTCACTCCCACACACACATCTCATTACTTTTCTTTAGAGAAGTGGCACCATGCTAATGCAAATGAGCTTGTCAGCACCTCTGAAGTACCTCAGCCCTACGTCCTGCCTGTCACGTTAATTACTCCGTAGCCAAACAAGCATGTCCTTAGCTTGCCATCTTGGTAACACCTGATTTGAGGTACTTTTCTTACTGCTCCTTTTTCTCTCTCAGTAGGATTTTCATCTTCATCTTTAAACCAAAACGGTGGTTTCGGAGATGTTTAAGTCTATGGAGACTCAACTGATGTCATCTTATGTATCCTAACTTCTTTATTTACTGTATTGCTACTTTTGCACTTCATTAGCATTTGGCACCTCAAAATAATCTGGTACACAAGAACAGGATAAAGCTGAAGACTAGCTGACATTCTTCACTCAAAATGTCTTTCTTTAATACTTATGCACCATTTGTACGCAGATTATAGTATTTACATGAAGTCACTTATGCTTTTTCATGACACAATCACATACATTTGCTCTGTCGGAGTGCTAGCATCGCATTACTTCATTTATAAGCCTCTTTAGGTCAGCTGGTTGAATTACGTTAAGCTGTTTGGTGTTAGCACACCGCCTCAGGCACAGCTAGTAATATTTCTCTTCTGCTCTCTCTTAGCATGTAGACCTAGCATGGTTTCCCTGTCTTAATAAGCAGAACTAATCTGTGTTCTCTTTTACAGTACGTTAGCACATAGACTATTAGGAAGGACAGCAGATGTGTACATATGTAATGTTGTTTTATATCTTAGCATTTCATCCAAGTCTTTTATTAGCATGTAGACCTAGCATTTTCTCCATCTAATCCTTCTCCTTGCAAGTCCTCATATGCTTTCGTGACTTCTTTCTTATCATGTAGATTTAGCATGTTCTTTTTTTTCATGGAATTTAGACTCATGTGTTTGCATGTAGAGGTAGCATGTTCTCTAATTTATATCTAACAATTCTCCAGCCTAGCATGACGATATAACAAGTTAGTATGCGGATTAACCTAGTTCTTCTCAGCTTTAGCATGCAGAGTAGGCTAGTTCCTCTCTATTTACACAAGCGGACCTAGTATCTTTCTCTGTACCTTAGCTTGTGGCTGTAATAGCATAATCTCCAACTTAGCACACCGATCTACAAAGACTGTTTTCTTTCATAGAATGTAGACCTAGCACATTCTTCTTTTTCTCAGTACATAGATATACATAGTGTCTTCTATTCCATCTTAACATGTAGACCTAGCATGTTCGTCTCTAGATCCAGTGCCTTCCACTCTGTGTTAGCACGTTATGGCTTAGTATGTAGATCTAACATAAAGCTACAACCAGTATGTAGATATATAAGAAGCCTATTTAGGCTTTTAGCATGTAGCAAGTATTGTCTTTCCTGTGCTAGCACGAACAGATGGTTGTCCAGCTTAGCATGTACATTTTCATCTTGACATGCAAGTTTTCTTTCTTAGCATGTAGGTCTTATCTGTTCGTTTCTTTCTTAGAATTTAGACTTGGCAGAATCCTATATGTTTTCCTGTCTAGACCTAGCATATTATTCTTTATTATAGTCTGTGGGAAAGTTTTTTGTTCTTTCTTAGCAAGATGACCTACCAGATTCTCCTCGCTGTAGATGCTAAGCATTTTCCTCCATCCTATCCTGCAAATTTAGCGGGTTCTTCTCTTTGTAAGCAGATAAACGTGGCATGTTTTGTTTTAACTGCTTAGCGCGATCTTCTGTTTCTTAGCGTGTACACTTATTATATTATTCTGTTAACTTCAGCCTCATTCTGGGAAACAGTAATGTAATTTGGCGTTAAATGAGCAACTTGTGGCTTGTGTGAGGAAAATGAAACCAGACATCTTTGATGTGGGTATTTGTGGTGTAGGCCCTGACAAATCCCTAACTTATTTAGCGAATGCATTTTAATGTGACCCTTTCCAGCCTTCATTTTGATCGTACCTCCAGGTAAGTGAACTCCCTAGGTAATAATACGATGGCTAATTTTCCAACCCTCGAATTTGGGACATGCATACAAATGAAGGTGAATTTCTTTGAATTCATTATTCACTTGGAGTGGCAGTTAAATTCTACTTTATATAAGAAATTGCATTTCTCATGTTCGAGTGCGTTCAAAGTGGTCGGGGTTGCATTCTGTGAAACAATGAATTAATGCATTCTATTATTAATTTACCTCCAATATATAAGGAATAAAGCACTCAATAAAGATACAAAATATATATAATCAATAAGGGGTGGTGTGATGAAGCACCATTACAGTTATTACCCTGGAGTTGATTATTTTTCTAGGGCAGCACAACACTGAGTGTTTTATTCTTCTTAAACCACAGACATTTGCCAATGCTAAGAATCTTTTTATTTATTAAAATGATACGTCATACTTTTTATCTATTTATACTTACATATAATGACCACTATCATCAGTTCTTCCCTTTTTTGCAACTTGTCATAAAAGTCACAACTGTATCTCTGACTTACTAGGAGAAGTATCTGGAAAATCCTTCCATAAATGGTAGATAAATATCTCCTTTCAGAAAACATCACTATATTAATGATTACACATGTTTAGATGGAGCGTCTGCCTGTTACTAGCTGTTACTATGGAAACAAAAACTTATTAGACTGCATGACTGAGATGAGCTATGGTATAAACATGTACCGTATATGACACTTTGTATATTTTTCATACAGTATCAATCCCCAAGCGATAGGATGATTATCACTGAAGAGTAAGGACCGTCTCCAGGAAGCACATTATGTCTGAATTTTATGAGTCTTTGGTGAGAGCCTTTACTTTTTCAGATGGAGGAGATCATTATTTTATAATTTCACTTTTCACGAAACTCTGACAGTTTTACGTTCACTTTGAAATCTCCGAATGCTATGCATGGGTCTGGCCCTTGGAGTGCTAATAAAATGTATGAGGCACATTTTTGAGGAATGACTGTCTCAGAAAAGCCTTTTGCCCTTTTTTCTTCCCTCCTCTGGCACTGTGAGTTCCAGTCTCTCTCTGCAGAGATGTTGAAGGTCAGAACTGTCCTTTTTTTTATTCAATTACAGAATCCATTTTTTCCCCCTTCAAAAATAAGCCCCAGTGTAACAGTACAAAATCCGCTTATTATTTAATGGTCAAGCTTTTTAAGAATATTCGTTTCTCCCAGGCAAGTCCTCGCCTCAGTAGTGTTTAGTCTGAATGTCAGGGCTTACATGAAGATACTGCAATGTCGTATGGATTATAGATTATTCTCGGTCATTTTATATTTGCATTGTATGTTAGTGGAAGATTAATCTGTCATGTCTTATTCAAGACAGTTCTGTGTATCATAAACTGACTTAACAATCTCAAAGCATCACAGATTGATGAGCAATGACAAGATATGCCTGTTTTACTGATCCAGAAATTGGTTTTTCTAGTTAATAATATTCAGCCATAGGCCTGGAACAGCACTTATCAAGCAACACCAAAAGATCTGGACTTCAGTCAGTCGCTAAAGTGTACATAGTGCTAATGCGTACATGTCCCTTGATTGACATATACATATGTGCTTTGATCAACTTATTGAGAGAATTGCCAATTTTGCATGAGAAATTCCTAATACGGATAAACATGGCAAAACAAACAAACAACTACTTTACCAGAGTTAGCAAATTAAGTTCAAAAGTTACAGTCATGGTTACACCGGGAAAGTTCCTTGTATTCAGAATCGGCTTACGCGCACAGTTATGTTGATTTTCTGAGCAACACCTTTTGATTATTAGCAAAATGATCTACAAAATTTTGTTCATACCTCTAAAGGTTGCAATTACACCGATTTTAAACACAAACCGGGGAAAAAAATCGGGGAAAGAAAGATGGTACTGTATAAGCAGGTCATGTTTAAAATAAGAAAACTACTATGTAACGTAGAAGCTGAGCGTGAGTAGCATTTAAGAAATAAAGAATTTCCGTATTAATTCCTCACCTCTTCTACGTAACTCGGCTCTAATTGCATCCAGTAATAAGCATAAGCCAAAAAGCTGGTGTACTGGTAAAGTGAAAATGTGTTAAAACCCTAATAAAAATGACAGTAGTGTGTTTTCCAGGATCTTCACAGCTTTTTTGGGAAATGCTGTATGAAACCTTTCAACTGAAATATACCTATTGACACCCTGTGCCAGAGAACAGCAGCAAAGAATCTTTTGGTTCTAGTTTTATTTTCCCCTGAGACATGGAACAGCTTGAAAAGCCAGAGGATTTAGTGGAAACACAACCTACACTCTATAACAAGCACTTAAAGACTTCAGAGAGGAGATTAAAAAGAATGACACATGAACCCACACCATCATTTGATTATCCTTTCATCTTATCACGAGAAGTTCTTTTCTCCTTTCTTCATGATTTCACCTTCAAAATGAAGCTCCGTCTGAACAAATCTATGATTATGGTCTTGTTCTGTAGATCAATGTGGATATAGGACTGCAGCATAAGTGTGCTCAGCGGGACGGCTTGATGATGGTTTCCCCCAGACTTAGCCGTCAGCGGTCCATCTTAACCCCTCTCCGAAGACTTGCACGGCCTCCAGTGAAAAAGCAACAACAACAACAACTCAGCAATGCCTTTATTGATTGAATTATAGACTTATCTAAATGTGCAGCTGCTTGGTTAGACAATCATTGGTGCTTCTAAGCTAGCAGCACTACACACTGACTGGTATTTGTAGCCACTTATGTAGCTACAGCTGAAGGTTACAGTGTAGGTCTTGGATGCTATTTAATATTACTAGCTAGCTGAGTAACTTTTGCTCTGTTCGCTAAATGGTTTCGTTTCATGCTTCTATCACGAAAAGCAGAAAATTATTACAACCTTAAATGTAGAAATATCAATAAAAATGATGTGAGTAAAAAGAAAAATAATTATTAATAATAGGGCACGAAAATAATAGGCCAAATAATAAAAGAAGGTGCGGAAAAACGCATTGAGAACTTAAACGCAAGTGAAAATATAGATATTGTGTTCAACTACGCAATTCTTCCTTAAAACACGATTTTGTCTTTGTGAGATTGCCGTTCATTTGCATGACTTTATGCTACGTAGTTTTCTATTGAATTAATCAGAAATAAATATCCTAAATAACCACTATTCACCGTTTGGTAGCTAATTCGTGACCCGTCACGTCAAATCAGATATTAAGTGGCATCTTGGGTGATTTGAGTTCTGCATATTTTCAGATGCCTTTAAGGTTCAGTGAGCTCCAATTGGATACCGAGTTTATTATTGTATCACGTCCGTATGTCACCATAGCAACAGTGCGAGTTTGTTCACGAGGAGGGCCTCAGACAACTCAGTGGGAGTCTTATTTTTAGAATATTTAAATGAGGATTCCGTGATGTAACAGGAAAGAGGGAATCCCCAGTCTCATTTGGACACCAGGATTCCCCTGCTAGAACTTTGTCTGCAGCGCAGTTTTATAGCGGAAAAATGCACGAATTTCAGTCAAAACAGGAGTAGCTTGGATGGAGTTATTTAAAATGCTTTAAAACAATGTTTAGGCTTAAAATTTCTCTGTTCTGTTGAAGGATCAGGTAGATACGGTATTGATCAACCAAAATTGAAGATTTGAACAATTTCACCTATTGCATCTTATTGGCCAGAGAACAACACTAACCTGTGTGACTTAATATGACGGGTCACATTCATGCTAGCTACTGAATCGATGCTAATCTAACCAGGAATTAGCAAAGAAAACATGCTGACTTAGTTAAATAAGAACAGTTAATATTAGAAATTAATTGAAACTTATCTCAATATGGTTTTTCATTTTATCCATTTTACTGCGGTAGGGTCAGGGGCGATGCTTATCCATGTTTAGACACACACAGATAGCTATAGTGCTAACCGCATTGTGTAGTATGAGCAAATTAGTGCAGATTTCTACATTAATGAATTTCTCTGAAACGGTATGCAGTTAGACGGTAAACTGAGCCCTGCTGATTAGCGAGTCTTAACAAGAACTTTGAAGGTTTAAATAAAAATCTGAAGAGTAAAAAGTGTTTACTTTCTTAGAAATGTAATTAAGTAAAAGTACAAGCATTAAATTCAAGTAATACTCAAGTAAAGTATAAATGCACCCCAATTTATATTTATGGTTTAATGGTAACGTTTTCCAGATCATTGGTGCATAAAAACAAAACACTTCTTCACCTGTTTTTCAGTTTCATATCTTGATTATGGAGAAGGCTAGCACTAGGTGAGACGATTTTATCAACCATTCTTGTAGTGCTCAATTACCAATTAGCCAATTTACCAATTAGCCAAGGTTGAAACTCCAGATAAAATGTGACTTGGTGTGTAAAATCTCATGATGACATTAATGTAAAGAGAATGGATTGCGTTGGTGCTCGTGCTCGTGCATTCCTTTTTAAATTGAACTGTTTCGAGCTTGGTAACGAGCTGCATGTGCATGTGCTAAATGACTGACAGGCAGCGTCCTGATTGGTTAATACAGCCGGAAAATTTTAATTGCTGTTTACAAAGTTACTGTATAATTACTGAGCGTTAGTTTTAGCGATACATATCAGGATCGTATTGGAAAAATCATGTACAGAGGTTTTGAATGGATTTTGCAGATGTCTGTGCTAATGCTGAGGAATTCCCTGTGTGTAAACTCTCATCTAGACCTCCGGAGAGCATTTCAAACACGGCTCACAAGCAGCCACCTGACGAAACGTGCCCTGAAGTCTTCAGCCATTCTATTGCAAAATGTCTCCCTGTCATGTCCCCGAGGCGTCACTTCCAGCAGTTGGAAAGAAATGAAACCTGGGAGCTGTGACATTTATTAATTGACCAATCTATCAGGAGTTCCTTTGGGTAATCATGCTGTGGACGGCCTGAACGGGACGGTGTCTTCTCTAAGCTTTGCTAAAGCAGATTCGTTTGATTGATGAACTCTGTGTTGATTGCTGTTAGTTTGATATTTGTTTGTATGAACCAATGGCCAGCGTTCATCGCTGATTAGTCACCGGCTCCCTGTTGACTGTTTTATAGCAATAATTTTGAGGAATGTTTGATCGTTTGCTGAATTGGAGCCTAATGAGGACAGTGATTTGGAGACTTGGTGACTAAATTCATCTCTGTCAGAGTACACCACGAACTCAGGGGACAACTGAGCATGCCGAATGATAATTTTGCCATTTGGGCACGAGAGACTGGTGTGACAGAGTGTTAAAGGCAATTGGGATGTTATCCCATGGTGCAGTTTGGATAGACAGGCTCTCTGGCGGAACAACGTCCCCGACGGCCCTGAATGTGACCCGATGTGTAGCGACAGTGTCAGTCGTGCTCCAGCTAATCGTGTATGACAGGCTCCTTTATTAGTCAGACGAAGCCAGATGGCCTCAGGACAGCCAAACCCTCACAGCATGCAGGAAATGAGTTTTAACCACCGGTCTTCTTCTCTATCTCCATCTCTGATGCTTTCAGTACTACTTTCTATTGCTGCCACATCCATCTATCTATCTATCTATCTATCTATCTATCTATCTATCTATCTATCTATCTATCTATCTATCTCTCTATCTCTCTATCTATCTATCTATCTATCTATCTATCTATCTATCTATCTATCTATCACACTCTCTCTGAAGTCTGACATGGATTTGCTGTAGATTTGTACCTAAGAGCTGCTGCTGTGATCATAAAGGCTGTCCTGTTGCTCATCCCAGGACTCTTATTCACAATCTGATCTTACTGAACATCCTTTCAGCACACTCGCTACTGTTTGTCTTTATTCTTCTGTACTGATTTATACACTATTCTGGCATCACCCGGAAGAGGACCGGTTCCCTTTAGAGTCTCGAGGTTTCTTCCTCATGTCATCTCAGGGAGTTTTTCCTCCCATTGTCATCTCTGGTTTGTTCATCAGGGTTCTTACGGTGCACTCGATTAAAGGTTGTAGCTCGTAATTCCTGACCTCTGACAAGGAAAAAACACTCCGTCAACCCAGAGTTCAGCAAGTGACGTCGAATCGCGGAACGGACACAAAACAAAGTAGCACTTCATATCTTTAAATGAATGAAACTGAATATAACTAGATATATTTACTTGTTAAATCTGACTAATTAATGCCTACACTAATACATTTTAGTTTTAAAGTGCAGAGAGTCCATACTGCTCTGGAGTTTTCACGCTCCTAATATCGAAGAATTTTGGAAATGCTGCTGTTATAGATCGAAAAGTTTTAGCGTGGACTGCCAGAAACTGAGGCGTTTGGATACGATGACGCAGACACCCACGTTCGCTTCCTGATTGGCTCTTATCAGTCATGACGTATCCTTCCCTGATTTGTCAGGACTGGATCTGGATGGAGATTCTTCATTATTATAGAGCAAAAATGCTCGTTT
>JAQQZR010000019.1:1021447-1031724 GCA_030068235.1 Notoglanidium macrostoma
GACGTATCCTTCCCTGATTTGTCAGGACTGGATCTGGATGGAGATTCTTCATTATTATAGAGCAAAAATGCTCGTTTAGACAGAGGTCATTTTCGTTTTAAAACTAAAACATATTAATGTGGACGTAGCTACAGTTAGCTATAAAAGTGCTATACAAATCAAATTGAATTGCGCTTTCCAGATTGCAGATTACTACTTTGACGACTGCGCCCGAGTAGTGCACCTACATAGTGAGCTAGCTACAGAAAATGGTGATACCTCGATCACCTGTGGCTGAAAATCATATCATCAGTCTCAGATAAATAGTGGCTTATAGCCATGTCCTCATAATGGCGTCTGAGTGTGTGTGAAGCATGGCAAGGTGGTCTGTGTTTTTTAACTTCCCACCGTTATCGATGTTTTATTTGGTAGTGAGTTCTTTTATTCACTGCTCCTCAGAAACTCGAAAACAGGTAGCTTGTATGTAATATTTGACACTAATGACGCCCTATGAGTAGAAACACCAGGAATTAAAGCTCTCCGAAAAATGTTCCTGAGACAAGATATGTCTAATGAGAGTAATAGTTCATTAATTGGATTATTTTCATAAAAAATGTATCAGTACTGCAACAATTAAAACGATCCCCGTCTGCTAAAAGTTTGAGTTAAGAGCGGGCTCTCTGAAGGCTCTCGTAAATTAGCGTCCTGGCGAGTGAATCTTCAGTTATATCCAGGTAATCTTCTACAATTTATTGCTCATCTGTTTCCACTCTCAGTTCATCAGCAAGGCGTTGGTATTAAAATACATACATAAGTCTTGCTTAAAACCTATTTGTGCATTTCTACTGTGCGTGGGATTTTTTTATTTTTTTTGTACGGACTTTATATTTCTCTACTCTGTACCTCATGCTTTGGTTTTTTTAAGCATTTTTACCTCCAAATCAGTTCAGAAGCTCAGCAAGACTGTTCGCTCCAGTTTGCTGCAAATACAACAAGCTATTTTCCAGCAAAATATTAAATGTATTTTGTTGTTGTTGTTGTTGTTGTTAAACACAACCAGATGAAAGTTCCACTGTTAAGTCAAGCTTCATATCAGTTAGCACGTCACGTCGATGAACTTGATCTGAACTGCGGTAGCGCTAAATCTACATAAAAAAAAAAAAAAACCTTATCCTTCGGTCTCTCGCTCAGTATCTCCTGGGTTTTCAGCTCTCGCTTCACACAGGAGCAGCTGTATTGTGAAGCTCCTCTGTATTCACACCTCCGGGGCTTGTGATATTCTCCAGGGCTCTCAGGAGTTTATTTCCATAACTCTGCCAATTATAGCTCACTCCAGGCATCTGACGTGAGCCCGAGCCAGCGAGGAATGATTACAGTACTGCAGATTAGCATGTTCTACCTTCTGTATGTATATACAGATACACTAACTTGCATTTCAGCATGCAAGAATAATAGGATTTAATTATTCAATTGTATTAGTCTGTTGTAATCAGATGCAGTAAGACGGTGTAGCTTTATCTGACGTGAGACGGCGGTAAAGCATGTTCTTTGGGTAAGGTGTACGACACTTCAAGGTGTGCTGTTCATTGAAAATAATCAACAACGGAGTTGGTGTGATGACGTGGAGTTACTGGTAGCATGCTGGAGGTCATCATTTTCCTAAAACAACATGCCGTGGAGAGTTTTATTCCTCGTACGCCGTAGCAACGCCTGTGATTTGTATTCACGCCATACTTTTTCGTCCGTTTAGAGATACATTTAATCATACATTTAAGTTACTTAAATTATAGCAGGTATAATTGGCCGTTCCCAATCGGCCAGCCTCACCAGGTTTTTCCTTTGTCTTCTTTCTTCCTTAACTTTGTCTTTAAGTTAATATGTCAAAAAAAAAAAAAAAAAAAGCATGACGTCTTTCTCTGACTGACACTGGAGACCGCTTCCACAAATTTCAAACTTTTCTTCCCCGAAAATCGGTCCATGTGAAGCTTCCACTGTAAGAGTTCCTCTGTTACTATGGAAACAATACCATATTAGACCAAATGCGTTAATGTTCATCTCAACCTGTGGTTTGTAGTTTGCTGTTACAGAAAATCCATTAACAATTTCTGACCAATCAGGATTCAGAACGTGGTCTCTACATACTGTAAAGGAAATGATTTAACCGAATTAATTTTCTAAACGAGCAAGGCTCCATTTTGGATCGGATGACATCATATCACAACTGCCGGTCTCGCTCCGAACCCCCCTTATACGCAACAGTGCAACAGTGGCCGCCATGGCAACGCCGTCATGGTGACAAAGCTATACGACGATCTCCGTATATTTGAATCTGTCTCTCTCCTGTTTTCAGATTAAGCTGTGCTAAATGGTTCCCATATGTGTGGGAAGCGTGGCATCATGCAGAAATCTCAGACATTTAGACGGTATCTGTGTGCCTCCGCACTTTTTCCATGACAACGAGCTCGCACGTCGGAGCTTCTGCAAGAGATGTGTGTGTGTACGCGTGGGTGTGTATGTGTATGTAGGTCAGTTGAACCACAGAGTGTCTGCCAGTGTCCAACACATTCACACACACACATACACACCTTGTCTCCTCAAACACACACCGATGTGAGAACCCCCTGCTGACTGAGTCGTTCCTCTGGAAAGAGGATTAAAACTGGATTAGAGCAGCACTGTGGTGTTCTCCGATCTGTTCTAAAGGCGTCGATTAATTTTCTAAAACAGCAGCTCGGACTGTAGTGCGGCTGCAAGTCGGAGGCTCATATCGATATTAACATTAATGACATTGTTTTCTTACGTTATCGTTATCGTTTCTATAGTAACAGCTCAGTCTCAGGGAGGCGAACGGTGGAAGCTCCATGTAAACGGATCAAATAAACGTGTGTAATCGTTCAAATGGTGAAGTTTTGTGTAAGGAGACGTTTATATTTAACATTTCTGGAAGGAGTCTCCAGTGTCAGGACTGGAATGACTGTTTATCTCTAATAAGTGAGAAGAGCAAATAGGAGAACTCGTCTTGTGAATATTCCATAACGTTAAATGTAACTATTAATGGATAAAAGATGACATTGGATGGTGCATTAATAAATAAAAATGTTAATTTATGTGGTATACGTGGAATAAAACAGTTTGTGCTGTTATAGAAACTTCGAGGTGGTAACAGTAACTCTGCTTCATCGCACCACACTGTTTTATTCCTTACATAATAACCTCCTCCATCTTGTTTTCTCAGTCCACAGTGTGTGTGTGTGTGTGTGTGTGTGTGTGTTTGTGCACTTTTTGCATATGTGCTGCTTGATATTTATTACACCATATGCGTTGTGCATGCGAGTATCTGTTCGTTATGTTTGCTCCGATGGCCCCCAAGACACTCGGCAGCTGGTATTTACACGTGGACAAGATGCCACATGGAGAGGTGTAAAAAGAAAGACAGAGAGAGAGAGAGAGAGAGAGAGAGAGAGCATTCTGCACATCTCCTAACCTCCCTCTGCCTCAAATAGCCTTTCAGTATGAAAAAGAGAAAAGGCATAAAAAAGGTTCATCCCTGAGCGTTGCACTGCAGCTTTACAGCTTTCATCCTCCTCAGGAAAGCGGCGAAGGCGACTGGCTGACGCTGTAAATCCGTTCTCAGGAAGCGAAGGAGAGGAATACATTAATTCATCAGGCGCTGCTGTCGCCAGGAATTGTGATTGATTAAGTCAGAGGACGGCACTTTATTAAATCCAGCGTCGTGCGACACTGCTAAGGGTTCGAAACTGATTAGCGGAGCTCCGACTGTAGAGATATTTACGGCCGTTCCTGCATGCTGAGGTTAAAAAAAAGAGAAAGACAGTAAAGGTCTAAGAGTAGCCTAGAATAGCTGCACGCTTCGCTTTCCTTATGACCATCTTTAAAAATATTCAGGGTTCCCGGGTCAAAGCCGAGCTCGGAACGCTGTTTCTGTGCATGTATTCGCTGTGATTCTTCAGGGTTCTCTAGTGTCCTCCCCCTTAGCTGCATGAAATTCCTGCTGGTTGTGAATGATTGTATGACAATAAAACTTCTTAGAGAAATGTACCAAGAAGTCTGAAATGAACGGCGTCCTCGAACCACGTTAATCTTTGAATTCAATGATTATTCCAGGGCTAGAGTAATAAAGTTTTGCACCTTTAATCTGATCTTTAATTCTGGTCTTGTGCGACGTATTTAAAGCTTCAGTCACGAGACATGGACAGATGGAACCGAGCCTTTATTCAGACCCACAGCTAATCCAAATGGAATGGATTCCACACACACACACACACACACTATCTATGTGATGTGATTAAATCTAAAATAGTGGCCAGGTCCAGATGTTACCAGAGAGCTGTCCCTCGCTTTGCTCAGACAAATCCTCACATTTGTGATGCTGCACTTCATCCATAACCTCTCTATCTATCCATCTATCTCACTCCATCATCCCTTCCATGAGATTATTTCTCAAAAATCACACAAGTTTCATCTTGTGGTATTGAGAGTCTCAGGCTCTCGTCTGTAGTTGAAACGTTACCCGTCCAGCGCAATAGGCAGTAAATAGCTTTGCTTCCTCATTTAGCATGAAACGTGCAGATCTGTCATAGCTGTGTGTGAATCTTCCTCTCTCTCAGTTTGCTAAGTGCACACGTTCGTCTCATTCCCCCCTCCTGAAGGAGGACAGCAGCGTTTATACGCTCCCCCTGCTGTGAACACACACATGAAGAGAGCAGCATTACAGACCACGCTACTATGTTCTGCGCTCCAGGTGGGCGAGAGGCTGCCAGCGGATCCTTCCAGAAGCCAGGGAGACGTTTCACAAAACAGAGTTTTGTAGGTTAGCCAAACAACGAGGTGGCTGAATAGGAGCGACGCCTCAGCCTGTTTTCCCGTTTCGTGCAATTCAGTGATGGAATGCGCGCGTTGGAAAAAGTCTAGATTCGGATCGGGTCACAAGGTGTTGATTCATCCTCTGTAGCTCTGACTTTAGCGCAGGTTTGCATGAATGCTCTCGTTCTAATAATGTCAGCGTGGCGTTTCTATAGTAACGGCTCATTCACGGGGACGTGTATCGTGATCGCTCCCTGTCGACGAAAAGCGCTGATCGTCGCTGTGGTGAGATTTTCTGTAAGCAGATTTATTTAACAGTTATGAATGGAGTCTCCGGTGCCACAGCTGTGACTTTAGATTTTTTTTCTCTTTAAAAGAGTTTACGCTTTTTGCGCAAGCTGTGTATTCGTCTTGTTAACGTAAAAAAAAAAAAAAAAAAAAGCTGGGGATATCGGCTATAGCTGTCATAACATGTGCAAGACATAACATAGCTATGAATCATATAAAACCACGATGCCTGATTATTTCATCAATTGAACTCATCGACCCCCTGCTGAGGTATAAGAGGAATAAAACACTCCAGGATGTGCCGTTATAGGAAAATAACCAAATTCCGAGTGCAGTAAAGTCCTTGATTATTTTCCTTTAACGGCACAACCCGCTGTGTCTTATTCCTTACTCATCATTACATCTGATCAATTCGACTCCACTACATTGAAAACCCCTCTGAAGACGTCGCCCCGGGATTCGGTGCTGCGGGAATGTGGAGCAGGATGAGCAGATGCGTCGCTGTCTAGGTAATTACTAAAAGATTAACAAGCCGAACTGTGATGTAATAACCTCATTACCTCAGCCGAGGTTCCGTTCGGTGCTCTAGTAATCAAAGCAAAAGATAAAAACAACAAAGTGCTTTGTTAGTTCAAGCTAAATGCAATAATCAGTGGATTAGAGCGAACAACACAGCGCTGACCTATTTATAATATGAACGCAGGTTTATTAGATTTTTTTTCCAGTTTATTGGGACTTCATTAGCATTTAAAAACTCTACATTGACCTTTTTTGTTTGTCTTTATGTCTTTCACTCTGAAATGCGCATCTTGCTTATAATTTAAGATGCATATATTTGTTTGGTTTCCAGCTTTCATAAAGCATTAAAAATATATAGAACATGTCATGTAGCCTACGTAATACCTTACAATGACTGGATGCTCATCATTTTGTTATATTATTATATATTTATTATAGATTTGTGTACTTATTATTATTATTATTATTATTGTTGTTATGGGTTGTTATAATATATCTATCATTGTTCTATTGAATTGTTAAAAACGTCTAGACTATATCACGCAGAATAATTAAACAGTGGTATGACGGCATTTTAAAGACTCATTTCTGACAGTCGGACACAAAGTACGATGAATTCGTGTAACTTAGCGAAGTCACGTAACACTCGTGCAAGATTAGGACAGACGAAATTCCGCCATGTTTTTGTCGGTTTATTGTTTAACCTTTTCCTAACAGCTTTACGAAGGTTCGGTAGATGGTCGGACGTGTAAACGTTCCCGCTCCCCGATTGGTACGATAGTGCGCTTGTAAGACGTCGACGAGGTCAAAGTTCACCGACTCCCTTAACACGTTAAAATGGACAGACATTTGGATGGACAGGGAATTTATATTTCCGAAACAAACGCATAGATTAGCGCCTTGCCCCAGTCATTCAAAACCTATTGAAATAATGTCGCTATAATGGTCAGTAAGATTGCGTTACAACCGCTATATCATGTGTATGAGCTGTTACCTGCTGTTACAAAAGCATACAAAAAGTCATGAGCCCTATAAAAACTTTGGCTGGCAGATCATTTGTCCGTATCAGTATAAGTGACGGAAGGAAAACACTTGAATATCAGTGTGTGATGATGCTGCATTTCAATATTATATAATGTGCTTATATTGCACTTTGCTATTATATTCGGTACTGATGACACTGCATTTTATTATTATATATATATAATGTAGAGCTTTTTGTATCCGTCTTTTGGTGTTCTGCGTACTTATGTTGAGCTCCTTCACTGTGATTGGTCGAGACGGTGGTGTGTAATCGTTGTCTTGTAGTCTGCTTGTCTGATACGCTGTACGGCAAAGCATGAATTTCTATCTGTCTATCTATCTATCACTCCATCGTCCCTTCCATAAGATCATTATATCCATTCCATTATCTATATTAGTAGAAACAGGAGTTATAGTTGGTCATTATTTTATGTTGTAGCTGTTTAACATTTTCCATCACAGTGAACAGGCTGTTAGATGAATGCTAGCGATCACTCCATGGGTCGATTACAGACCAAACGAGAAGTCTTAGAAGCATTTTACTGCATGAAGTAAAAACTTAAAACATGTTTTTGTGATCCAAAAATGTTTCATTTCAACCAGCAGTGTTTTCTGACCTTTAGAGGAAAAATAAAACCCGGCTACATTTTGGCTGAAATCGGTTTTATTATCTCCATCACGTATCAACATTTGGTAATATCATATGTTATGACAACAGATTCAGATAACAATATACATATATATACAATGACTTCATGACGTTAAGCTACACGAGGCATTGTATTCTCTTTAAACCATTTTTTTCTTTTACTTTAAAGCTAGTCTTCATATATTTGTTCATGTCAACTGATATAAACCAGCATTTAAAAGGAAATAGCTAAAAATTAAATTTCATAGGGATCATGACTTTTTGTATGCTTTCGTCAATTTTTATGGAGTCAAGCAGCATTTTTGTTGCTTTCTTAACATAAGGTTGTGTGATGATACTTTTCAGGCTCTACTGAAATCCTTCCTGTAACAACAGAGTCATGTACAGTATATTTTCACGATTTCTCAGTGAGTTTCATATTTCGGCTTAAAAGCTTTTCTGCAATCTTATAACCCTGTAATGAGCCATTAATGTAGATTTCTGCCCCTGGATTAGAAGAGTGTTTGGCAAGTCGCGCCAATGTTCTAATGTATTGTAACCCAACCTCATGTCAACAGAAATTCAGGATTATCACGAAAACAAAAACTAAATCACAGGATTTTGTTATTAATATTAAGGTGTTTGTTTTGATACATTATCGTTTCTATGGTAACAGCTCATTCATAGGGACTCGTACAGTCTACTGATAATAAATGCATTAAAAATACATCTCATTGTTGATACAGTGGCGCTTCCTGTATGCAGACGTTTGCGGAAGGAGTCTCCAGTGTCGGTTTCGCGATTCGTAAAAGTAAAGCTGTAACTTTTCAGTACAGAAGAGTTTACCAGCGCTTTGCAGTTTCATCACATCCTGTTGTTGATTATTTTTCCTAGAACAGCACCAGACCAGCCCTGGGAAATGGTTAGATATGTGTTTTAGCTTGGAATCACCTCAAGAAAGCTGAAAGATCATCAGACACTCGTGATCTCGCCGTCTTATCGTTATCATTTCCTTCAAAGCCCATTTTTATCTGCTGTGCTTATCAGGAGCTTGTATTTCTTGTCATCTTGTTCAATTTCATTTCGGCAGAGCTCACTTAAGATAAATGCACTCTAACATCATTTAGTCCCTGTGTCAGATTTTGCTCGTAAAAGGCACGCAGTTTTAAATTCGGCTCTATACGATAAGATAAAGAAAGGACTCCAGTATTGTTAGATCAAAGACTGAAAAATGATGTCACTGTTCTTTAACCTCATGATATCAAGACACGGCGCATCAGCACCAGTTCAAAAGGAGTAGTAATGACAAAGTTGTACAGCTTGGATTTACTCCTCCGTACTCGCGGTTCAGCTCTCGTTGTTTGTTCTCCCAGAACACAGCCTAGGTATTGGTGAATTCTGAATTATTCAACAGTTTCATTCCTGCTGGATGAGGGGTTTTTTTTTGAGGCGGGGGGTGTTGATGAAATTTCCATACTTGGCGTCCCGGCATGGAAAGGAAATCCAAAACAATTGCATGTCGTCACGGTCCCGTTCTTAAATTCTCAACACGGGGGCAGTTGTGGCTCAGCTAGCTAGCAGCAGGTTGCGAGTTTAAATCCTGGACGTGATTTAATACTGAGCAAATGCTCGGCTCCGTGCTGGGATTTCATTCGGCCTCGGTTATATCAGAAACTTTGGATGAAATTGTCAGGCCAATGCAAAGCAAGGAAACGCACGCCTCCGTATAAACACTTATTTCTCTGAGAAAAGCTGGCTTCCACTGGGACAAGCTTAAAGAGTGCAACAAATAGGACTTGGATCCATATGCATTAGGAATTGATTGAAAAAGCCAGGTGCGACTCTATAAATGACTGGGATAAATCAAACGGATATCCAACACGGTAAGAACAATCAGACCTGAATGCGAGTTAGTGCTGGTAATATTCTGGCTACGGTGCCCGCTACTAGCGTCCAGGCTAGAGAAAGAGAAACCCCAGCAGCTCCTATAGTCATGCTGGGCTCTTCGTTTGCATAACCAGCCATTTTCATCATTCCTACCCACCAATTTTCAAGCTATGTTATTCAATCTAGGCCATTCATCTAAACAGTACATGAGCTTTATTTCAGCCCGTAGCGCTACTAAACTAGCATGCGCCATCGTGTTCGGAAAAGAGAATCTTACCAGATTAACACTTTTTATTTGATTGTATGTCTGGATCACACTGATAGATAAAAAAAAAAACAATTTTTTTTTTTTTTATTGTTAAAAAACAATAAAAGAAAATCTCCAGCCTGAAACACATGAAATATGTTTCTACTGAAATGTTTGTGATATGCTTAGTGCTTCTGGTGCTTATCTGTTTTTCCTGTGAGACATTAGCGGTTCTTCGTGATGCTAATCCTCACAGGAGGACATTATTGCTAGAATAGTTATACTGGTATTTAGTGGGGGGACCAGAAGTGATGAGAAATCCGGAGTAGAAACAGTGGAGACGCTGGACTCAAAGTCCCAGAATGCAGAGCAGATATACGACACTGAGTTACAGCTTGGCTACAACCTACGGGACGTCGTCGATGGTGATATCTTATGATAGGTGACACTTTGGAAGCTGATGTGTTTGAGCAGAGTGTACAGAACAGGAGCTGATCAAAAAAAAAGAACTAAAGTGCTGCTGCATTTTGGTAGAGATGAAACAAGGGCCAAATCCCACTGCACCACTATCAGGAGTCGGTCAAACGGCATTATGGGTAATGTAGGACACGGCTAAAGCATGTTTTTTGGATGTTCTCACGCTAGCTAGCTTCACATAGAGATAAACAAACACAATGATAAGCCTTTGCAGTGTCAATCAAATAATCCCCAAATAATTGTTCATGATGATGTCACAGTCACTGACTTAAGTCTACCGGTATACTACAGTTTTAATTTGTACTTTAGTAGCTAATAATTTCCGTAGATCCATCCATCCATTATCTATAGCGCTTTATGCGTCTGGGTGGCGGGGAAGCCGGAGCCAATCCCAGCATCTTGGGG
>JAQQZR010000019.1:1044951-1073149 GCA_030068235.1 Notoglanidium macrostoma
AGTCCACCACAGGGCCAACACAGACAAACAGCCACACACTCTCACACGCATTCACACCTATGGGCAATTTAGAGTAGAAAGTTGACCTAATCTGCATGTCTTTGAACTGTGGGAGGAAACCGGAGAACCCGGAGGAAACACGAACCCAGGACCCTCTTGCTGTGAGGCGACAGTGCTAACCACCGCACCACCGAGCCGCGCCATAATTCGGATTATTTCTGATTGTTCCGGAATTTGAACATTTTGTTCGGTAACTTCATGAACGTGCTGTTTGTTCAGGATAAGAACCAAATATTACACTAACTGCCTTCAGCAAATGTAATGATTATTAAGAAATGGGTTGTTCTTTCACATAAAAGCTCTAAAATGACATTAATTGAGTTTACCAAAAAAATAATTAATGGAGGCAACAGAAAAAATAAACCCAGTTACTGAAAGATCAGAAAGCTTAAACTCCTCTGACCTGAAGATGTCAGAAAACTTCAAGCTTGCAGCTTTATCTCTGATTGTCACAAAGCGCTGACACCGGAGACTCCTTCCATAAATGTTTAATAAAAATAAATCTGCATACGGAACAATTACACACTGTTTTAAGTCTGTTGCGTTTGGTAGCGTTTCCTATATGAATGCTGGGCTTTGCGAATGTGAACTTTTGCACAAAGCAAAACGGAACATATTCTATTTCAGATATTTCTATTTATACAGTTTTCTCCGATCAAGCAGAATAAGCATTTTGGGGCTGCTAAAAGAATACAGATTTCATTCTTAACAAATTCAAACACATACAGCTAGTGTAGTCTTCTGCAGTGTGACGTATTTATGATGGAATTTGGGTGGGCGGGTCTTTAGATGTTATTCAGGGTGAAGCTTATCAGCGCATGTTTTCTCCATCAGGCTTAGATTGTTTACAATATGGTGACCCCAACAATAATACAGTTCCAGCTGTCATTGTTACGGTGTCCTACCTAAAGAGCACCACTAGAGGGAGTGTACTGCGTGAGTTAACATCAGTCAACAAACGTTCTAAATATTGTTATCATTATTAATGCATTATTAGAATAATTCCCAAGAGAAAACCATTTACAGTTAATTAGTGAGCATTTACATTTTCAAACATTTGTTTTTATAAAAAAATATTTATTTTTTCATGAATGGGTGGGCCAACAGTTAATCTAGGTGGGCCTGGGCCCAACTCTGCAAAACATGTGTTGTCAGAGATAGATGTAAGCCTTTTCTTGTTTCTCTGAGACGAAAAAAACAAAAATAGTAAAATGAAAAACATCTGCTTAATCAGCCAGTGTCAGTTTGACAGCATGGATCGCTCATTTTCTGTCAACAAACTGCATAAATAAATAAATAAATTAATTAATTATAATAATTTTATATATGGTGTTCTGCCCACACTGACGTTAGATAGATCTGTCTTCGTTTTCTACCACAATTAATGCTGACGATTTAGATGTTTTATAAACCAATCAGAGAGTCTTGTTCAGAAGCATGAAATCTACAGCCAATTTTAAACGCCTGTAGAGAAAAATCAGTGAATCAAAGTGTTTAATGATTGACGATCATGTCAGGTCTCATTTTCCCCTGCAGCACACCCAGATATCATAGAGCGAAAACTCGTCGATGTTCACAAACCTTGGTCTTGGCGTTCGAGTCACCTGACAAGAAATGTGCCTGCGAGTGCACGGCGTCATCCAGGAAAAAAAGAAACGGCTTTTGAAGGCTGAATCTGAACAGTTTTGAAAAAATATTGATTTCAGGTCAAGTGTCTGTTTACATATTTATCAATCTGCTTGTGTAATCATGAACTGATATGGGGAAAAACGGATGTATGGCTGTTTTCAAAGTAACGTAAGATCCCACATGTTCCTGCATATAGTGTTTCTAGTGAGCAGATTATATTCTACGTAGCTCTCTCCAGGGTTGGGTGCTTGACTCGGGGCTTAAACCTCATGCCTAATGCTGTGTGCTATTGGATTTCATACACTTCTGATAAGCTTCTGTTAAATGGAAATGGAAATTGAAAGCTCGCATATCAGAGAAAAGGCTTTACTTAATGATGGCCAGCTGCTGAATATTGTGGAGAGCTTAAGTGTTTCTTACCTGCCTTTCTGGAAATGGCAAATGATACGCAGATATATGACCAAGTATCCCAGCTACTGAAAACAGTATATCAGGGATTTATTCTGTATGAAATAGCAGAGACGTAATCTTCCTCCTCACTTCAGTTCTTATATAGTTCGCTGCTCGCTCCAGGCAGCTGAAGTGGAAAGTGCGTGAAACAAAAAAAGCCTGAAAAATAATTCATTCCAGAAAATTCATTACAAATGATCAATGCTGCGTATGTTAGTTAACGACTATATGTCAATTTGTTATAGGAAAATAATTCAGAGTTTCTTTCCTCCATTTACAGTTACATTTCAAACCTCTGTGTAACATGTTATTTCTTGGTATCACTGATATTACATCAGTCTTTCCTTCGCCAGCCTCATTCATTCTTCTCTCTTGATAATGCTGTTAATAATAATAATAATAATAATAATTAAAAAACCACACAGCTTGACATTTTACTGAGAAATCATAAACTGCTCTGTTGTAAAAATTCCCCGACAGACAATTCACTAGCGCTTTTTCCCCAGAGCAGGAGGTTAACAGGAGGCTTCTGGAAGTAAACTAGCGGTCCATTATGATGAAGTGATGAAGCCTACGCAGGGCACTTAGAAGAGAGAAAGCTCATGGCAGGTAGTTATAGGGTCACTTAAGTGTGAGGTGTTAAAAAGCAATTACTTCAAAGAGAAAAAAATGTCAGCCACAACGGGCTAATTCACATACTGTATAAACCAAGGTTCAAAATGATACATTCAATAAGAGTCAATCATTTCGGCTCTTTTCAGGATGTTTACACAGTTGGATTGTCTGAATACTAATCGGTTTTTTGGGGATTGATGAACATCGCAGGTTTGTTTGCAATTATTCTTTCTGATCTTTGAAGCCTTTCAGTTGTGCCAGAATAAGTCAACCTTTGGCGCTTTCTCTGTGCAAGAGCATCTCAGAAGACATTCAGTCTCCACAGAAGACCTCAAGATCTCCTTCCTGTCCCACTGGGAAACCTGAAACAGGAAGTCAGTTGAAAGAAGTAAAGTCAATGATGTTGCGATCCGAAGTGTGGATCACTTTCACGTAGTAAACCCTAGACCACTGTTTCAAGTGGACCGATGATCCGTAAACAGCTTTTACACTTAATCAGACATATTGAACTCTTCGTGCACACTGCCTGAGGCATGAAGAAAGTAAAACATGCCGAGGATACTCAAAGAATTGTTTTATAGCACGAAACAAAGACAGTGGCTTGCGCTTAAAAACTTGGTTCCTGAGCGGCACAACAGAATCACATGTTTGAAAAATCTCAGAAATGCCACGGTCGTCCATGTCAGAGAGTCCTAGATGGCAGAATTGGCCATTTGCTTTGGATAGAAGGGACGTGTTCACTCTTTCCTGTCAATCATAGCAACACTACCAATCGTGAGCTCATGTATGAGGAAGAGGGCGGATAGCGCTTTTCTCCGAGTGTGTTTCATCGCCCTTTGCCCTATCCGTCTCCTGCCTGGATTATGGGGAGGAGCTAAACATTGGCCAAGAATTGTCCATTAGGAAGAAAATTCAAGGATTTGTGGCTGGAATTCCAGAAAAGTGGCCGGAATTGCATAACCACCTGAATGTCAATAGTGGCCATTTTGTTTGTCTGTTGTTATTTTGTATGACATAATTGCAGTTACTTCAAATTCTTCAGCGTTCTCTGTCTCTGCCGAGGTTGTATTAGGGCACTGCAGTGATCATGGACTTCTAAAAAAAAAGGCTCCTGGGCCAAGTATGTTTTCTTTTTTTTTAAATGCGAAACAGCTCTTTCTATTTATCGACATATACCAATTGTAGAGCTGTTTAGCCCCATGGCTGATTTGCCCCTGTATATGTTTTTTTCTTTCCTGCACAGGCGATCAGCTCAGATTTAGCTCATGTTCTGCTTGCCTTTTATCCGAAGGGCAGATTGATGGAATCGTGGTTGATCTGTGCTGGCTAAAGCCACGTCCTTCCTCCTCTTCTTCTTCCCCTCAGGGAGAGCTTTCATGGAAATGCCGTGTTAAATTGGCATCATGAAGGCACAGTGCATGCATGCACTATTTATATTTACTGCTGTACCAGGGGCAGATGCACATGCTGTGATTTTCCATTTGCGATTGCATTTGTCTACTGAAACAAAAAGCGAGGAATATAAAAACATGCCTGAAACGGCGTGCTCTATTAGCCTGGCATCCATTTTATTTATTTTATTTTCTTTCCGAAAAAGAAAAAGCTTGAAGAGGGATCTCAAAAGGGCTGGGTCAAGCAGTCAAATACTTCACTCTGGTTTCTGCATGCTGATCAGCACCTTTAAGAGCAGAAGGTGCTTTGATGTTGTTTTGAAGCATCTTTTATTTAACACGTACTTCGGCTCATCAGATGCCAAATGGTTCACACGAGTTTTTGAATTGCCGTTAGACTCGGAACGTACACCAAAGCCATGCGCGATAATGAAATTTAATCATAGATGACCCAAATGGACCCGTCTGTACTCGTAGAACCTTACATAGCCGCGAGCGCCGTGTGGAGAAGTAGTTCCTTCACTGTTATCCTCTGCTCTTGCATGCCAATATTAACTCTCTGAATAATGGAACTGCTGGGAATCTTCGGTGGCTCGCTGCAGGACTCCAACCTTTATCCTGCTCCATATTAGTGTACGTTGACATGGTTTTCCTGGATCTCAGACCGGCTCTCATGCTCGACATCTGCTTTTCATCAGAGATTTTCATCAGAAGCAATACGGCAATCTGACAGAGGTTATTTTATTTATTTTATTTTATTTTTTTCAGATTTTCATTGAAATTACATGATTGAATTTACACTTTATATATATATATATATATATATAGACAAGAAATCATTAGAAACAATTATAAGCAATGATATAATGACTTATGAATGAGGGATTTGTAGAACGTGTTTCCCAGGTTTCTTTGCACTTTGCGATGCTGCCGTTTGCACATTTTACGGCGTCTCAAGCAGACGCTGTGGCAGCGATGGGAGTTCCGAACTCGGAAAAGTGGCTGAGATGTTTGCAGAGGAGCTCATTTACTCAATGGCTGAATGATCACACAACAGCTGGAATGCTTGTCAGAGTGTCTTTCACAGCTGTTAGTTGTGTATTGTGTGTTTAAGGGTGTTGGTGTGCCATGTGCATGACTGAAGTGAAAGATACAACTGGAGGTAAAGAACTGTTCATTTTTCATTGTGAATTGTTCAAATTTGAGATCATTTCTGCAGGACAGTCGTACCTACGGGTGGAGTCCATAGGCCTACATTAAACCTTCATAAACCTTTCATAAGACCCATTAGAAGTTTTAGTAAAAGCATAATGAATGACGAATTTTGCCAAATATGTTCTATGTTCTATAATCATGTAAGAACTGACTTAAAGGCAGTGTTCAGGATGTTATTTATAAGGCCTTATGAAGGTTTTTGTGTTGTTGGTTATCATGAAGGGCCTATGTAGGGGTTATGTAGCCCTATGAACACCACCCATAAATAAAACTTTCCTATAAGTGCTAACATTTGGTCAAATGCTGTTGAGGTCATATGCTTTCTGTGACGATGATGCTGCACTCTAGCCAAAGTTTTGTCATTAGAAATGCTCGGAAAAAAGTTGTTTATGTGAAAAAAGTGCTAGCATGCTATGACTAAGCTGTTCAAATGCTGAAGGCTTTGGTCTTTTCATCATCTCTGGATGCTGGGAAGTATTAATATCACTCATAAATTTAATACGCTCTGCCTGAGGTTCACGCCACCATCTGAGATGATCCGTTTTTCTTTGGCAAACTGGAGCTAGAAGTTAATAAATGTTTATATCCTCCATTATGGGCATTTTCTATAGCTGATCATTAAGACATGCTAATTTGTAGGAAATGTAATGGGGGTAGTAAAGAACATTTTCTTCTTTTGTAATTTGATGGAGAATTTCTCTGCACAGAGAGAGAGAGAGAGAGAGAGAGAGAGAAAGAGAGAGAGAGAGAGAGAGAGAGAGAGTTCCATGCACTGAGGCACTTTCATAGAAAATCCAAAAGAAAATCCCAATCCAGATCAAAGTAGCAATGTTGGTGTGAGAATAATGCAAAGAACAAACTAAGAACGCAAGAAAAAGGTCAAACACAACATAAATGATCAGGAGAATAACAAGTATCAGAACTTGTACAACTTTCATGTTTGCCAAGACTTCACAATGAACAAATGTTTTTTTTTGCCACGCTGAAGTGGAATTTCAGAGGCTGCATCGGAAATCCAGGAATCACAGCTTCAACTGGTGTGGAGAAGTAGTATCCTGGCTTTGTGTTAGACATGGCATCAGCATTATTGTTAGATCAGTCATTCATTCTTTCATTCATCTTCAGTGACTGCTTTATCCTCATCAAGGTGGCAGTGGATCCGGAAATACCCCGTGAGACGGGATAATCCTTGGATGGTATGCCAGTCCATTGCAACACACCATGGACACACTCATTCACACCAAGGGACAATTTAAAGTAACCAATCCAACTATGGAATGATTTTGGGAGGTGGGAGGAAACCAGAGAACCAAGAGGAAACCTGGGACATGGAAAGAGCATGCAAATGATTGAAGCATGGACCCTGGAATTGTGAGGTGTGAGGTAGCAACACTGCTTGTTAGCTAGGTTTCTTTCTAGGTCATATGTCTAGGTTTAGATTCCGACAGCTCTTACTTGTTCCAAACCAGAACTCTGACTGTCATTCCATCATTGAAATTTAACCAAATTCTGTCTATCCTCCTTTCCTGTACGTGGCTTAGGTAACGATAGTTTTCTCCTGAAAACCAGAAAGTGGGCATGTTGGAGCCAGTTTCCTGTTGATATACAGTAGTAAGAGAAAAACTTTGGCCTGTATTCCTGTAAAGTTCTCTACCTGTCAGCTTCCACTGTCTACATGCCACCCAGTCCTTGCCAAAGCACTTGTCAGGCAGCGCAGCCTGTCATTCAGAATTACCTCTTCGCCTGACAGGCAACAGGGCAATCCGGAGCTAGATCAATATCCAGACACTCTGGGCCTCAACCCCAGCTTCGTTAAACGAGAAGGGCAAGACCAAGGAAACGCACATTTCCTTCAAGCTTCAGGTTCAGCAAAGAACTGCCGTTGCTTATCCCAAACTCTGTTAATGAAGTCACGCCAAGCGAGTTGCACCGACCACGGAAAGCCTAAACTGCAATTATTGCAAAGAATTTTCTGGTGTAGGCTCAGTATTTACAGTTCCGTGTCTATGCTCAGCACCAACATAAACAGTTGTCTCTCGACACCAGAAACACACTGAGTGTAATTGTTGAATAGCTTGACAGCTCCTCCGAAGCCCATTCTCAGTCGTAGACCCCTGAGACCCCTTGTCATGCGGCCCACTCGCTGCTTAGCGGGATCTGGAGGAAGCCAGTGTACTTGATATGCCAATGTGGAAGTGGCAAGCAACAAAACCGTACTGAAAAGGAAAAAAAAAATAGCAATGCTGGCTTCAGTGCAAGCTCAGGGTTTGATTTCAATCTTCAGTTACAGGAGCTGCTACATCTGTGAAGTCTGCACGCTCTCAAGGCTGTGTCTCTTCTCATTTTTGCGGACCACTGGTTTCTGTTACTTTCAGTAATCGCTGTCTGATACTCTTCCGGTCACGCAGTGGGAGAGGCCAGAGACTTGAAAGAAAAAAATCCTTTTGTTGTTAGCGAAACGATTTTGTAAAGCTTGGCTTGGATCTGGCTTGCTCTAGCAGAGATTAGCTGCAGGAAAGCTAACACATTTCGCAGAGCCATTAAACTCCCAGTGAAGCCCTGATTGTGACAGAAAGGATGGCCGAACATCTCTTGGATCAGCGACTCTACATGGTCCAGTCCACCCTGCCAGATTTCACGTCGATGCGTGGATCTGTCATGGATAATGCAGGCTTATCAGAGTTTTTTGGGGACTTTGAACCAGATTGCACTGTTGTAAAACTTTTTACTTAATATTTAATACTTCAAGTCTCAGAACTGCCCTATTTATGTCAGCTTCGGATTTGGCTCCACTTTAGACATCCATTCTGATCAGAATTCTCATCTGTGTCCTAAATGCTAGTGTTTGATAAAAGAGTTCTTGTTAAGAGTCATGGAGAGAAACTATGAAGAACATTTCGCCTGGTTTCGAACGAACACTGTGTAAAAAAATCTTCAGGCAGAATTTTTCAAAAAAAAAAAAAAAAAAAAAAAAAAAACAGTTAAAGTTGAGGCGTTAAGGGAGCAAAACGAGGCAACAACTTTCCTGTTGAAAAATGCTTGCGATCTATTATGCCATTACTCAGCTTTTGTTTTGTTTTATTACTTTTACTTTGTAAAATGTTACGTTTTTTTAAATATGTATTTTTTTACAATTATGCAGTTATATGCCATTTTATAACAAAAACAGCTAGTGTTACAGTTTGACAGGAGCAACATCTAAATGGAGTGATAAAACTTTTGAAAGGTTTATGCTTTGGTTTGGTCAGTTAGCTTTAATGTGATCTGGAATGCACTGAAGTGCTAAGTGATATTACAGGACATAAAGGTAAATTTAGCTAAAACTAATGATTTCTACGCCGTAAATGCAACACGAGTGAACATACAGGATGTTCATGTTTAACGTTTGCCTTTTCCCGAACAAAAAGTTTGAAAAGCTAACACGTGATCAGAGTAAACCTAATAACATGAATACTTTTGGTAAGAATGCTAACTGAACACGAATATGCTACGCTTCATTCACACAAAACGCTCCCTATTAAAGTCGTTGTAGCACTGTTGCTAACCTAGGCTAAGCAAAAATGCCTGAAAGCCTCCATGCTGTCACTGTGCTGGAAATAAGGCTAATGATTAGTCTAGCTGAATAAAAAACAGCACAGCACTGTCTGGAACATTAACATTTTCCTCAGATGTGTTGATAAATGACAAAAAAAAAGACACCGTGTAGCTGAAATTACACTGTAATTACACTTCAACCGCTAACCATTCCGACATATTCAGAAACATCCACTCAGAGTGAAATCCGAGCTGCAGAAAAAATGTTAACGTGAACGAGACATTTATGTGGAATATTTTTGAACAAGAGCTCATTTGAAGGCACCTCATTTTGAGCTCATTTTGCAAGGCCATTTTGTGCTTCCGTGTTTTTCTCTGCACTCTGTTTTCATGGTTAGAATTTTAACCCTTGTTTTTTTTTTTTTATTTAATTAGCCTGTGCTTTAACCTTGGGTTATGGAGTCATGCGATAGAAGCAGGTTATTTATCTCATGCCTTTAAGTTTCATAGTCAGTGATTATTATTGCCTTGCTAAGCCTTGCTAAGAGACGGGACCTCTGAGGGGTTGTTGCGCTTGCCATTTCGACCTGCTAGTCGTAACATTTGTGAAGCCATGTGCTTCCTCATAAAGCTAGAACAGGGGGTCGTACCCCGGCGGTAATGAAGCTTGGGATGAACAGATGAACGAAACCAAAAAAATCAGGGGTGAAGAGGAGGAGGAAGAGGAGGAGGGTTATGATCTTACCAGTATATAGAGAGCATGCTGTGTAATTCTTTTTCTCAGTTGTTCGTCATTATCACGGATGACAAAAAAAAAAAAAGGCCTGCAAGCAAGGGGCAGTAGCAAGATTTACTTACTACTAGTAATGTAAAATGTCTGGATTTCTGTCACTTGAATTTGATTGTATTACACCACGTTGACTTTTTTTTTTTTTTTTGCGACTGCTAATCAATCTTGTGCCAACATGGACAGTGTTGAAGAGAAAAACTACTTCATTCTAAGTATTATAGCCTTGATTAGTCTTTGTCGAAACTTCAGCATGGTTTTTGTTTGATGGTGATAGATCACATAGAAATGGCTTATGTAGGCATAGACGAAATCAAAAGCAGACAAGAAAGAGAGCTAACCCTGTATACGCCTTGATCAAAGGACATTACTTTTCTTTTATTCTTTCATAATGCTACTTAAATTTCCATAAAACCCTATATTTATCCCTGTGCAACATGTTAGGAGGAAAGAAAACCGAAAAACAAATGAACTTGTCATCACAAAAAACCCTTTTAGCAATTATGCTCCCCGACGATCGTGTCCTCTGCTTTCAGAGATTTTGTTCCGCAATCGGAATTTCAGGCGCATTTTGGCTGCCAGTCTTCCACAGCATCAGGTAATGAGCTATAATTAAAGTGTGACAAATCTCAGCCCATTACTCGCTCAGCATTCGCATTAGACGACTGTGCTGAGAATATAAAGGAGAGCTGCTGAGACACCTACATTTGACTTTGTTTTATTAACACAGCTCAAGTTCTACATTAAGGGCATGCAAGATCAGCTAAAAAAAAGTAGATATGAGATGTAAACTGTTTGAATTAGCTGACAAAAAATGAGTAAAAAGCAGCTCGGTGTGAAAATCCTCTGAAACGATCCGAGAGAGTTGTTTATTTATTTATTGTATTTTACTGCATTTCTGCCTTTGTTTATAAAAGTGTTTAACCCTTATGACCTGCTTTAATCTCGCTAAAGGCAAAAGAGTCCTTGTTCTCCAATTTGTGCTTGGCACAATTTCTCTCGTGACAATGAAAAAAAAAAAAAATCATGTCACACTTCATTTAAAGGCAGTGTTTGTAAGGCAACACGCTATTTCCATGCACGGAAATGTGCAAACTGGATTAATGAGAGCGTTTATTTCTGTAGTAACAACGTACTGGGTTCATAAAGCCTACATAAACCCATAATGACGAACTGATGTAAACCCAAACAAACATTTATAAAGGCTTATTCCATGAAAAACGGCTTTCTTGTCTGCTTGTCATCACGGGACACTGACTCTTGTTGACGTAAGGTTGTGTTAAGACGCTTCCCAGGCTGACGTAAGAGCATCGTGACATCTGACTGTAGCTCAGTGTGCTTTTGGTATGTTAGAGCCATATGATGGTAACAGTGATGTTAAATATCACAAACAAACTCTCTCTTATTTGGAATCGGAGAAAATCTGCGTAACTGTCATTGCAGTGTCATGGCGTGCCATAGGTTCCCATAAAAAGCTTCTAAACACTCGAATCGAACTCCCATCATCAGGGCTTGACTCTGCAGTCGTGGACATCTGTTTGATTAGGGTTTTATAAAGGGTTATGCAGGTTTATGTAGGTTGTTGTGAAGGGCTGTTGTGTAGCCTTATGAACACTTCTCTGAAGTAGTGTGTGACCCATATCATGAATGACTGGAAACCAAAATTGTGCTGACTCCATTGTGTTCATATTTTATTTATACTCGCTGTGTGAACACTCTTCCATCGGGAGCTTTTATTTGCCCATGAATATCGTTTATATTGCAGATAATTATAACTGCTGTTAAACTCAGACGATTCTGTTGGGTCTGTTCCTCCTCAGGTCCTTGGGGAAGGTGTATGGGCAGCGAGTGTGGTCCGGGTGGCAGTCAGAGCCGGGCCGTGTGGTGTGCCCATGTGGAGGGCTGGACCACGCTTCCCACCAACTGCCAGCAGTCGTCTCGCCCGGCCAACCAGCAGAGCTGCTTTCGTGTGTGTGACTGGCACCGCGAGCTGTACGGTTGGCAGCTTGGCTCCTGGAACCCGTGCTCGCCTGTAGCACAGCACTCAGGAGGCAGCGGGCACTGTTTACACGCCGAGGCAGGAATCCAGACGCGGGAGGTGAGCTGCGTGCTGAGAGCCGACGGTTCTCCAGCCGACGATTCCATCTGCGAGTACTTTGAGCCGAGGCCACGGCTGGAGCAGGCCTGTCTGATTCCCTGCCCAAGGGACTGCGTGGTGTCACCGTTCAGCCCGTGGACTTCCTGCTCCAAGACGTGCGGTCTGGGGCTGCAGAATCGTGCCCGGTCTGTCCTGGCACCGCCGGTGTTCGGAGGCATGCCGTGTCCCAACCTTACAGAGTTCCGGACATGCACACCGAGGCACTGTGAGGGCAGGGAGATGGTCTTTAACTTGCGCTTGGGCTCCTGGACTGAGTGCCACCTCCATCCTGTAGCACCACCAGTGGCGTCCACTACTGTCTCGCCACCTCGTGTTAGGCGTCAAGCTCGACGCAGGAAAGGTAAAGAGCGACAGGGCGGCAGGGATCCAGAGACACGCGAGCTCATCAAGAGCAAACGCAACCGCAACAAATTGAACCGGCAGGAGAGCAGCTTGTGGGGCATCGAGGTGGGATACCAGGCACGACAGGTCGTCTGTGTTCACCGCAATGGCAGCACCGTGCCTCTCAGGTACAGAAAGCTAAGTAACATCAGCTTTCTTTTTATTCCAAAAGTAGTCAGTCTGCTAGGACATGTTTCATCCCTGACTTTTCTTTATTAGTTTTTTTCACTGGAGAGAACAAGTAATGAAAATCTCTTTAACCCAGAATCTCTTAATATTTCTTAACATCCGGCTGACAGTAGCTGAGTGCCGTGATGTTATAAAGGAAGCCATTTTGGATTTTTTTTTTCCCAAAATCATTCCACTTCACATGCCCCAAAGTATGGAAAATGTATCATTTAGTTTCACTTCTATTTCTCAAAATTTTAGAAAAGTCATATAGCTTAGCAATGCTATTTTTGTGTCCGTGTATTTATAAAAATATATATAATATTAAAATATTTTGGATGACATAGCACTTCGTTAGTTGTAATGCCAATTACAGCTCATCAACATTAAGGACGAGAGATACAGGAAGTCACCTCATCGCATCGCTAATGAGAATCGCTCATGTTTTCCTAGTGTTGCAATTTATCTTAGATTAATATAAACTTTTTATCTTGTTTGGATCGTTTTGTATTCTTAAATGAATTAGTGAGTGCCTGTGTTTTCCACGTTCATTTGGAATGAAGTCAAAGTCAATGTAAGTACGACCTCTAGCCCCAGTGCAAACAAACAAACAAACAAACAAAATATATGTCGGACACCAATCATGATGCATCGTATGGTCCTTACTAATGCCAAAAATCATTTTTCTGTGAGGAAACGTACCTCGCAGAGATGATGTTTGTGGTGAAATAAATCTCTTTCTATAGGCTACAGTAGATACAGTACATTGAGTATTTTAACATCCTTTTTATTTTCGCGAATGTGTTGCTTTGAAATCTAACTTAATGTCCTGTAACAGTGTAGTGAACTGCCGAATTAATGACCATTCAATTATTATCTGGCTCCAGGTTTATTTTTCTCATCTACTGCAAATGCACTGCACAATTTAACGATCTCATTTCGTCCTCTGACAGAGAAAATTCCCTAGCGAGCAATTTATTTAGATCTGCCATCATCTTTTTTGGAGCTAAGAGCAGTTTCGGCGTCTGTGAATGCCTCTGTAGCTGTTTTTTTCCCCCGCTCACCTCTGTCATGGGGGATGACAGGCAGAGAACGATTCTCTCTCTCTCTTTCTCTCTCCTGTTTTCTAGCAGGTTGTCAAAGCCGTGCATCGCACTTTCTCTCTCTGATGCCTATTTTCTGCCACACTGATGACAACTCTATACACACTGGCTTTCATGACATGGATGAGATCGTGGGCAAGCTGTGTTAGAAAAGAATCGAGTCAAGTCAACAGTATTTGTGTGCCAGCTTTTACAGTTACAATGGTCACGAAGCATAAGGCGGAAAGGAAAAAAGGATGATTTGTGGCTTTCGTGATGTAACATTTTAATCACCTTTACGTGATGTTACATTGCCATGATACCTGGTGATGTTTACAAGCAGAGAAAAAAGCAATATCACACAAGTATAGTGACAACTGCTGAAAGTAACTGTAAAATGTTCACCTGAAATTCATACAAACCATTGCGGAATGCCATTTAATGGAATCGAGGTTGATTTATTGGAGCTTTTTTGATGTGATTGACTGATTGAGATAGAGGATACGCCGCCATGCTTGATTTACACACTGAGGCGTCGTTATGGAGGCAAAATCACACGATTTCACAGAAACAAATATAAAAAAGGATAACCAAACAGCACACCTATTATTATTATCCGGCCAAACCCTTTTTAGATTAACTCAGTGATATTCAGATATGTACAAAACGCCGCTGCTTAGCCCTTTTACGCAGTGACAGGAATATGATATATTTTTTAAAAGGAACCACGGAAATGACTCGCACACTTCTGAGAGGTATAAATATTTATCTTTAAGTTGTTTATTTCTGCCTCTAAAATATTCATACTTGTTTTTGCCTTTTCTCAAAACTGGAACAAACTTCCCTCTGAAGCAATTGCTCCGTGGCTCCTGCCAATATTCCTCCAAACGTTCTCATCTTCTTTTGATCTCGTCTCGTCTTTTCTGCCGGACAGATTTATTATTTTTTTTTTTTTGACAACAAATCCAGCTCAGAACTGAATAATTTCTTAAGCTAAGAGAAAGCTAAATGCAAGAATGCTAAACGAGGCTACACTGCATTAAATGCGGTCTGTAATTAACTCTAATGGCCTGGCAGCCGCTTCGCCTCCGGACGACGGAGACAGACAAAAAGAAAAAAACACTGCAATTTTACACTAATTTATTGGTTTCTCAATCTTCGGAAGCGTAATGATTATGGGTAATTCCACCAAACACGTCTGATTACTTCTGCTTGGATCGGCATACTGATTAATGCTAAGTGCCGACTGTTAACTAGCAGATGATTGGCAGAGCAAGTCACATAAAGAAATATTAATTAAATATACATTCACAGGAATCATCCTTGGAACAAATTTCCTCTCAAGTGCAAAGTCAAGCCATTTTGGACCAAGAACAATGTGATGGTTTGAAAAGATTACTCCTATCATGAAGACAGTAATGAATAATAGATAGGAATAGGAAGCTCAAAAAGAAAGAGCTCACGAGAAGGAGCAGCCAGCGACGCTGGCCGTCTGTGTGGAAGAGGGCGGATAGCGGGTTCCTCTGAGTTCATGTGTCTTGGAGGAAACCGATTTATACTTGACACATTATTTTGCTTGCGTATCTTATGCAGATCTGGAGGTTTAAATGCAACATCCAATAGATGGCACCAAGTCAAAGCCAAGTTAACATCCCTCTCTGCCACCAAGTCAAAATCTAATGTTTTGCGATTTCATGCACAGCGACGTTAAACACGCTCACTGTTCCTTTATGACTCTCTGCCGTCTTTGTGATTGCTGTCATGAGCTGCTTCTCAAATCGACACCAACAGTATTCAAAAGGATTTACTAGTCTAGGGGATCTGGAAAACTGGCCCACGAAACAGACTTTTTGTTAGAATTAAATCTACATGAGAAGTTTTTAAAATTCAAACACTAACTCTAATAGGATTGTTAGTATTAGTACTCAATAAGGGTCTAGAACAGTACACGAGTATGCTGTATACTCATTTTGAGCACACGGATATATTGTGTTCAGTATTTCTGAGGACACTGAACCAGCGACGGTAGTAAAAGCAAACATAACAGAGCCTATAGCCTTCACCCCGCCTGATTGGTAGCTGTTGTATGATAAGGGGGAGCTCAGTGAGGGGTGGGAACTGGCAGGGAACGGAGATAGAAATCTAACTGTTGTCACGATTCAGTCATGTTTGCCGATTATTAATGTTTGTAGGCAAGGAATTTTATGTACAGTAACTGCATCTATTAGAGTATATCTGTCAATAATAGTTATGAGTTGACACTGGGAAAGGATATAATCTGGAAGAATCAGATTTTGAGTTATGGTTTGGCTTGGAATAGAAGGCTTGAGTGTGATGGATGACGATGCCCTGCTTGCACTACTCCCACTGTTCCGCTCTGTGTGTGTCGATGTAGTCAGTGCCCCCACTGGAGTCTCCCCGACCTTCACCGACCATGCCTGATGCCTAAAGATTGCGTAGTGGGTGAGTGGACGGAGTGGGCTCTCTGCTCGAAGACGTGTGCTGACCCAGATATACCGACAGGCATCCGGACCCGCAGCAGGGACATCAAGCAGCTCCCGGTGAATGGAGGAGCCCAGTGCCCGCTGCTGGAGGAAAGCCAGCCGTGTGAGCCACTGGGAGACAGTGTCCCACCCTGTGCCATGTGAGCCTCCACTACAAAGCCTGACATTAACCGACACCACAATATGCACCTCCATAAATGACTTACAGGACAAAAACACTTGTAAAGTCTGTTCCACCAAGTACCACATATCATAAAGAGCGCTTTGGTCTATTTTATGTATTTTGTCAACTTGATATGAAATTGATTTTAGTGACATAAGGTGACATGACCTGTTGTGACTCTTTCGGGGTTAATATTAGAACGTCATGACAGCTGACGCTATATGTCTTCTGGTATGTCAAATAAATAAGAAGTTTGATCTGGGTGTTTTCAAGGTCCTTGCAGTTTTGCCAACTGTTTCCATGGCGACGCCCCTCAATGCACTAAGTGGATAAATAGTATACACTACATGTATGTACTGATATGTACAGCACACATTGTGAACTGGTCAGTTTTTTTTTTAATATAGAGCGCTACATAGTATATAATTTTCCGATCTGGAAATTAACTTTCAGGATGTTTTGTTAGCTATTTAATTAGCTTCGTTTTGAAATATTTACACTTCCACAGGATGTTATTTCGGGTTTTTCTAAATATCTGGTATTTGTCAGGATAAACGCATTTATAAGATGTTAGTAACCAGTTTGTCACATGACCTCATCAGCTACACCTGGAGGACGACGGAGTGGGCGGAGTGTCGCGTTGACGTGTTGCTCAGCCAGCAGGATCGACGTCGCTCTAACCAGACGGGTTTGTGTGGAGGCGGCATGCAGACCAGGGAGGTGTACTGCATCCGAGCTAACGCCGAGCCGATCTCTGACCTGAGCACCGGCCAAGACAAGCCAGGTGAAAACCCAACGCTGATTTAACAAGGCCGATGACAATAAATTTATAGAAAATTTTATTTATTTTTTTTTGTCAATATGGGTTATAGAGACAATAAAACAACCAAAAAAAAAAAACATTTCCAAGATTTATGGCCAGAGGTAAGGATATATTCCTTTTTTCGAATCAGAATAAATATTTTTTCCAATTTTTTTTTCATAGAAATTCACATTCTACTTTCTCCTGCAGACTGCATCAGCATTTTGTTTTAAATACACATGGAAAAGACCTCATTTTTCTGTCGTCTTCATCCCTGCATCACTGTCTCTGTCTCTGCCTGTCTGGCTCTCTCCTCATTTCTGTCTTTTACACCTGCTTTCATAATGACTTCACCTCCACATCTCCTCCTGTCTTTCACTTCCCTTTCCTATTTTTTCTGCTTCTCTCATTTTTTTCCTTTCCTCTGCAGACACCTATCAGCACGCGCACATGCCCGAGCCGACACTTCTTTAAAGCGGAGGTGTGAATGAAAGTGCTGCAGCAGAGATTGCTCTTAAAGAGACCATCAGCTGCTCATGCTGAGTTCAAAGCGAGGTGGTGGGTCGCGTCCTAATCGACATGGTGCAGGGGTGCTATCCGGTTATCACGGTGATCTGGACAGGGTGGAGAGCAGGGAGCTTGGGAAGACAAGAAGTCAATCTGTGCTGTTTGAACTGTGCTGTGTGTACCTTGTGCGTAGGTTGCATCAGAAAAACTAATAGAAGCACCTGAGTGGTCATATGGAGAGCTGACACTGACATGTAAACAATGTCAGCTTTGCTTGAAGGAACCACGATTCTACTTCATGCACGCCAAGTGTGGGCGGGGCTTATAAGTGTGCAGACCATTGATTGGTCAAATATAATTGACACTATCAGTGTTCATTTCTGAATCAAAACATATCCACCAGTAATTTACAGTTGGCACAGAAAATAAAAAAAAAAAAACAGTTCACTTCTCTCTTAGCCCTGTGGGGGTTTTTTTTTGCCCTGAAAAGTATTGGCACCCATGGATTCATTTGGGCCCTGTTTACAACAATGCTCATGAGGGACAAGATGATTACAAGGCAGGTGACTGAGGACACGGAGGACTCCTCTGACACTGATGAACATACGGACGTTGTATGTAGTTACGTCTCCTTTTACAAAGAATCTGTGATTCCTACCAAAAAAGTAAAGATTTTCCATAACAATAAAAAAATGGATTTCCACAGACATTATATGCCTTTTAATGAAGTTGATGTCAATACAGGAAGGGAATTTAAAAAAGCCGGTGAGGGATGAAATAAAAAGGGCTAAACTGAGATATAAGTATAAGATTGAGGCAGAACTTAGCAGTAAAAAATTTAAAGCGCGCCTGGAACAGAACACAAATGATAGGACGATAGGATCACAGAATAAGGGCAACAGGGGAGTCGGACTGGACGGTTTTATTTCAGATAAACACCTGGGCTGATGAACTAAATGTTTTTTTATCTATGGTTTGATCATGATGATTTGTATCACACAGATGAATGTGAAGAGAAAAGACCACAGCTTCTCCAGCATTTGATATTGACGTGAGGAGAATGGCAAACCTTTTCAGACATATTAAGACTAAGAGCCTAGGACCTGACAATATCTGCAGCCAGGTACTGAAAGCTTGTACAGATCAGCTCTGTATCATCTTTCAGTATGTTTTTACATAATCTCTTAAGCTGCAGAAGGTGCCCAAGCTTCATTCCAATATTGTCCCGGTAGAGTAATAACCCTAATGCGTTAAAGCTACTGGCCAGAAATCATTTTAATTCTTTAGTTATGAAGTCACTTAAAAAGCTTACCAAGATTGAAGTTTTAATGCAGGTTGAGGAACGACTACATCCATTACAATTTGCATACAGGCCTGGTAGAGGTGTGGAGGATGCTGTCGTCACATTGTTATACTTCTTTACACTTTTTGGAGGGCCCCAAGACTCATGCCAGACTCCTACTGATTTTTCTTCAGCAATCAATATCATCCAGCCATTTCAGCTTGCTAAAAGGCTCATTGGCCATTGTAAACTTGATCCTTACTTGAATGGACTTTTTAACTGATAGGTCGCAGTGTGTAAGAGTTAACAGTGTTCTCTTCAACCAGCTCTACTCATCCACCAGTTTGCCTCAAGGCTGCTGCTGATGTTACATCATGTACATTAATGAGTGTCGCAGCGACTATAAGAACAGACACAGCTTAAGGTTTGCTGATGATTCCGATTCTGCACTTTCAGCCTAAATGTGTCCGAAACAAAAGACATGATCATCGATTTGAGAAAATCACCACCAAGCCCAATGTGTTATAAAAGGTGTTGACCATGTGTAGCGTAGAGCTATAAATATTTCCGTATTGTTCTTGATAAAGGACTTGTTACAACAGCCAGTAAGATCTCTGGGAGGAGTCAGGCCAAGTATTTGGTCATTTGAAATAGGCAGGTCCTTAGGAAGGCTAATGTTATATTGGATTGCCAGGCCCGTCCACCCCAGATGGAGTTTGAGCTATTGCCCTCATGCCACCGTTTCAGGACTAAAGGTCTCCATGTTTCTTTCATCCCATGTGCTATTAATATGCTTAATGCCAATTAGCTGCATTCCTTGCACAATTGTACATTTGAACTTGGAATGAATTGCCATTTCCCTGCACTAGATTTGTGATTTATTGTTGATGCTGTTGATGTCTTTTTGTTTTCGGTCATTATGTGAACCTTTGCTGCATAACAAATTTCCCCTAGTGGAACAATAAAGATAACCTTCAACCTTGAATTGGAGGTGTAACAATAGATTTGATGATGTACAACATTGGCATGTGCAATTCACATCATGGAAATCAGCACGCTATTGGATCTGTTGCATTGTTTGAACACCAGTGGTGCCAATCTGTGGTGCCAATATCATAAAATATATAGATATCACGCTGGGGACAGTAGCTCCAGATCGCAACTATCGGCACGCAGTATACATTATATGGTTACGTGACCGTGTTATATCTTTTCCGTAGCTTTTAAACAGCACTACACCTGTGCCACGGCAGTCAGCGCAAAGGAAAGAGGTTGTGGAAGTCTGGCATTTTAACCGACTTTGGAGCTCTATTTTTGGTTAAAATGATGTTTCAGTCGATTATTTTCCACGGGTCACAGACTGTTTTGTTGATTCAGATTTTTGGGAGTAATTCTAAAAGTTTTTATTTATTTTTAAGACATGATGAACCTGCTTTTTGCATTTTTCTGCTGTTTATGTCTGTTTGTAGCAATTTTGATTGATTTAATTTTATGCAGACACAAATGCACAAAATGAGGCTTATCAGTTATAAATTTTCTTCATTTTAAATTTTGTTACAAAATATTTGGAGAATCCAATTGAATCATGAATCTTGAAGCAAGTATTGTGACTCTGACTGAATTGTGATTGGAGCGGTACTCCAACACTGCCCATCCAGAATATGCAAAGTAGGTATGTAAGTGATCAAATAAGTGATATGTCTTAGTTTTGTTTGTTTTTGTACCGAAGGAAGTCACTCCGTCCAATCATGCAGCGACTTCCAGAGAGCTCCTTCCACTAACACGGGAAATGGACGCAGTTACTTGTGCCATTTATATGGAAAGCTCTGGATTTAAGTTGGTAACCATACCATGCTGCATTGTATGGTCTGATGGAAAAGAGCAATTATGGTATGCTAAGCGTTCAAAAGTTTGACCATGTTCATATAATGGGTTCTCACACAGAGCAATTTTCCCTGAGGTAACCATGCCATGCTGCAAAGCCTGAAAGCATGTGAGTGGAAATCCCAGGAATGCTACCGACACGTTCCTGGCTTTCTGAGCAACCCCTTTAACCAAAACTCTCAAATTCTCAGCTGTACAATTGAATTGTATCCTGCCTCGCTGCCTCACTTGTGTAAAAGTGAGTAAATGCTTTTAATCTATTTAATCTGGCTATACATTTTTGTGTATTTTGTAGAAGGCCAATCTCAGGACAGCCAGAAACCCAGTGTCCAACCCAGCCTTTCCACCACTATTGAAAACCCAGGTAAGATGGATGGAACTCTATTGATTTTCCTCTTAATATCCACCCACTAGCCTTCCTCTCTTCTCAAAATGTCATTCCCCCACCCCTCCATTTCTGACAAACACATCACCCTTGCTGGCACAAATGCCTCTGCTGTACAGATTGTTTGCATGTCAGCTAAATGTGTTGTGTGCGAAGCAGCAGTAAATATACCGTGCCACTCGAAAGTGTTGCTGTCTATTAGCTGTGAAAAATAAATAGCGCTTTTTATATTTCTGAGACAAAACGATTCATCGAACGATTCGTTAAGGATTTGTTTTATTCCTTAGAAGCAGTAGAAATGATAAAACACACAGTATAACGTAGTGACTTGTACTAGTTCCAGCAATATCACCTAACAAAGATTAACCAACAGGTCTTTGCTTGTTAATTCGCTTGTACATATCGCCGGATTTACACTGTGCGATTTTGCTGTCACAAAATCGTAAAATAATTCTTTGGTCGTGAGTTCAGATGGGTGGTTTTATGTGACTTGGCGGCCATTTTAGTAGACTATAACCGCTGGCAGCCATTTTAATGAATTATAACTATTGGCGGCCATTTTTTTTTTTATTGGATTACACCCACAGATGCAAGCTGATATAACTAGATCATTAATATAAACCCGTGGTTTGCAAAAAATGAATCAACGTTTTCTGACCTTGCGTTTGGACAAAAAACAAAGTTCATTTGGACTTTGCTTTATTGTTTTAGCGAAGTCACAGCAAATGGTAAAATGAAGTGAACTGCATGCAAACAAAGATTTAAATTGCGCATAATGATTCTAAACCTGCTAAATCTATTCCGTGACTCAGTTTTGCATACCGTTCTTTGCATATCCTTGAATAATTTGAATCAATTGAGTCACATTTTGCATTTGTTTGTCAAAAACAGTGACATATAAAACTGTTCTTGGTAGTGGACTCAGACTTTTGTGCCTTACTGTAGATATAATGAGTTCTCTATGGACTGATACTGCTGTGGGAGAAATATTCAGCATGTCAGATATGACACTGACGGACAGGGTGTGTGGGGTTTTGTGGCTCCGTAGTGAACCTCCAAAGGTAATTAACAGTATGTATCACAAGTCTATTGTCATTCTGTTATTAATGGTTATAACTGGTCTTATAAATAGGGCCCTCAAATGCTAAGCTATGTGTCTGGATTGGAATCTGCTTCTGAGTTGTTTTGGTTGAAAACATCTAATAAATTTTAGTGGAACAATTCCTATGAATCACGTATTAATAACGCGTTATAAATGTATTTATAAGACATTACATAAATATAAATAACAGCTCAATGACTAACATAACATGTATATATTTACAAATACGTATAATTGGGTATGTTCACACGTTCAACAGTTTATAATGCCCAAGTGCATGATAGTTCCATGCGACCTGACATTATGAGGTCATATCCTAATGCTTTACCAGGCATTAAGAAGTCACATGCTTTATAACCTGTTATGTAATGTACTATTAGAAAGTTTTATGCTTGTGCTTTATAACATGTTATATAGCCTGCTATTATGACATCATATGCTTATGTTTTATAAAGCATCATATAACCTGATACCATGATGTCATGCGTTTTCTCTGAAGTGTTATGCATGCAACTATAACTCCTTATGTGCAGTTCGATAGACAAAATAAAGTCATATTCTCACGCTTTACAGAGGGTTATGTATCCTGATATGCTCATGAAATGTTTCATAAAGTGCTCTATGAGCTGACATTATAAAGTCATATGCATTCATGCATTATAAAGTGCCATGCATACACCTCTAACCAGTAACTATAGCTACTATACATATCCTAGAGCGGTGTTGTCCATGCCGTACCTGTGTTCATAATGAGTTATGAACACATGATTCATAGGAATTGTTAGCGAATGTAGTTTTTGGTCATGAAACAAGTGGTTATGACCCGTGACTTTTGCAAGCTGTAGTGCTCTTGTTTCTACACAGATTTGAGATCGCTAGCTTTTAAATCAACAGCTTGTACCTGATTTGTCTTTGGTGCATCGTCCCACACAGCCCGGGTGTGTGTGTGTGTGTGTGCATGCATGATATAGTAGGAGTGTGTATTCTTGCTGCTCAGGAGTTTTGATTACACGCAAACGTCTGCTCAGGGGCTCCAGGCCATCTGGCAAAGTAAACAAGTACAACCTGCGAAGCTTGGTGTTAATTTAGCCCTTGATCCGCTGATCTCGCGCTGCCGCTTGCTCGTTATCATTTTTAGCCCCATTAATTTCAGGCACACGCTGAGGGAAAGCAATTAGGCGCACCCTTTTCCCCAGAGGTGTGAAAGATTTCTGTCGTTTTGTTATCTTGAGCCTTTGGGATCAAGCTTTGAGGAGCACTCTCCTGAGATCAGACATCCGGTTCTCACACACAGCAGTGTGACGGGGTTCTGTCTGACATTGTAAAGAGTCGGGCTGTTTTGGAAACCCTTTTTTTCTATGATGTCTGTGTTTATAAAGGGCCAAATTACATTTGTTTTTAGCTATTTAGCTGTTTTTATCTAAAGTGACTTACAAAATGTATTATTATTAACCTTATATTACATATAACACGCACAATATATAATACCCATGCACAATAACATAACTCTATTAGCTATGTAATAGTATTAGCCATAGCACGTATAGCTGTGTAAAAGCATTAGCCATATAGCACATGTAACTACATAACAGTATTAGCTATATAAAAGTATTAGCTATGTAGCATGTATAGCTGTGTACATGTATTAGCTATGTAAAAGCATTAGCCATATAGCATATATAATTACATAAAAGTATTAGCTATATAAAAGTATTAGCTATATAGCACATATGGCTTTGTACATGTATTAGCTATATGAAAGTACTAGCCATATAGCGTGTATAGGCGTGTAAATGTATTAGCTATATAAAAGTATTAGCCATATAGCACACATCCTGTGTCAATGTATTAGCTATATAATAGTTGTATATTCTTTCCTAAATCAGAATTAGAATCAGATTTATTGGCCAAGTATGTGAACACATACAAGGAATTAAACTCCTTGATCTCAATGTACTTAAAAAGCATATAAATATATATATATATAGACATGTATACAGAAAGAAAATGTATACAAGACATGTATGCAAGAAATAAGAATATATGTACAGTATATACACATATCTACATGCTAGAATGAATATAGAATATAGAGTAAATATGGAATACTTTATATACACAGGTTCCAGTTTGGTACTGTGGATGATTGTTGTTGGCTGGTTTATTGAGCAATATTCTGTCTCTGACACTGTGTGATTGATTTAAGTGCTAGATAGAGCTAGATTTAACTGTATTACATTGACAAAATCTGCAGTTAACGCTGTCTATACTTATCTGCTGTGGATGTTTATAACGTGTGTTGACGTGTGCGTTCGTGTGCGCGTGTTTGCCCCGCAGCACCTCAGCCAGTGCACAGTAAGCTGTGTGTGGGTCCCGTGCCAAGTACCAGCCAGCTGTGCCACATGTCCTGCCCTGTGGAGTGTGAGGTGTCTCCGTGGGGTGCCTGGGGGCCATGCACCTTCGAAAACTGCAACGACCAGACCGTGAAGAAAGGTACAGCTCCACAAACACATACACCGCGCACACACACACACACACACACACACACACACACACACAGCTACACACATACACTTTTGAGAAGTACAGGAAAAGTGAGTCAAGTCATGTTATTGTTTCATCAGCCGTAAAAACCGACCATGCTTAATATGTATAACCCATATATTTCATTTATTCAAAATATTTAAAAAATTCCTTTTTTTTTTTTTTTTTTTTTTAATAAAAAAGTATTAAGTTAAGAAAAAAAAAAAAACTTGGCTTAAGCCAAAGAATGTCAAGCTGCAACGTTTCACTCTTTTCAGCGTTTCCGTCTTTTTTTGACGTGAATGTTTGGAAAAGAAATCTAAAAAATGTCACTTTTTAAAATGTAAACATTTGAATGTGAAAGATAAATAAGCTAAGACAGTTTCTATTTGGAAAAATAAAAAAAAAAAGGGTGAAATTAAGCCTTTCGCACGGTGCTGCCGCTGTTTACAATCTGACTGACGTCAAAAACGATTTAATTTAATGTCCCTTCAAGGTGCTTCTCTGCGCTGAGGTCAGAATTATTAGTGCAGCATTATTCCAGTACAGGAACTGTAATGATTCTTCTTCAATTTCACGCCGTAAAATGTCTCAAGGCTGCAAAATAACAGCTTTCCCAGAATTTAATAAAATTTGTCCATGAATTTTTTTTCAGTCAACAGGGATGGAGTACAGATGCTGATCTCATTCATATTCATACCACTGACTGTTCTGCCAGATCTATTTTCACATGCTGTTTTATCGTAATTGTTCATGAAATGAGTGATGAAATGGATGAATTGCCTGAACGGAGACTGAAAAATAGAAAGAAATGACCATGGATCAAAAAAGTTTGTGATAAAAACGTTCTCAACACTCAACACTGACCGTGTAAATGAGAGTAAATTTTGACTTCAGAGTCAAAGCAGCTACATCGAGACTTTATATCAGTCTTCACATAGGCTTAGCTTGTGGAAAATAGTCTTTTTTTCCTGAATTGTTGTTGGTTTTTAAGAGAAAAAAAAAAAAAAGACTTCATTGCCATCACTCAAGACCTGCATTTGCATCTAATTTGCATACTCTACTCTGATTGGTCCACAGTTGTAATCAGCGTATAGTACACTAAGTTAAACACGGCATAATGTTAGCTAGCAAGCTAAACCACCCAGATCATGATTCTTTTTTACGTTAATAAAATAATTATAAGATTTTTTAATTCTTTTAAAGAGGGTTGTTTTTTTTTTCACTTTTAAACCCTGCTGTATTTTGATGATGCGTGATTTTAGTTTTCAAAGCAATTTCTGCATTTTTCAGATGTTGGGTAGCCTGGGAAATCTATTTATTTATTTATTGAAAAATAAGACATTGTACTTTTTATCTATTTATAGTTACATTTAAAGTTGTGAAACAACGACAAAGCCAGTTAGTTCCTGTTAACACTTACATTATAGCAGATATACTGTAAATTACATTACTCTCTCACCAGGTTTCTTTTTTCTCTCTCTTGAACTTAATTATACATAAGTCTTGAAGATGTCACTTACTTATACTTCACGTTACAGCTTGACCGTAACAAAGCACTACACTGGAGACTCCTTTCATAAATATTAAATAAACGTCTCCTTACAGAAAACCTGATTACAAAACTTTTTCAAATTATTATTCCATTTAATATGTCCCCATGTAAGTTGTTATTGTCGAAACAATAGCAACGTTCCTGTTTTAGAAAATGAATCGACACTTTCCGACCAATCAGAATCGAGAATTTAATGGCGCTGTGTGTAAAAAAGCAAGCAATAGGAGCTTTAAATAATGCTAATAAAAACACTTGCAGTGAGAAATGAAATGTGGGCGTATGCGTAGGGGGGTGTAAACTTTTGCATTCAACTGTAGGCGGGATTTTTAGAGTAAAGGTCACTTTGGAAATGACTAAAAATACTCTGAAATTGAGCATATTTAAGCCTTGACAGTTTATTTTGCAATATTGTAGCTGAAACCAGGCTGATGTGTAACAATATTTTCCCCACATTATTTACGTGATATATTAGTATATAGTAGTTTCTGGTTCACGCAAGTTGTCCTTCTTAAACGTGTAATATTTATCAGTTTTATAGACTGCTGTATTCTGTAGCGCTCCTCTAACCCTCGTGCATCTTTTATTACTCTCTGGTCACTTGTCTCGGCTCATTGAGCAGCTTTATGCTCGAGATGCTTGCCGTGGAACTCGTCTCAGATCAAAGCGCCTGCTGAATGAGCAAATGTAAACGTCTGTTCCAGGTTTCAAATTCCGACGGCGGAAGATCACAAACTTCCCGACAGGTGGCGAGGGCAGCTGTGCTCACCTGGTGGAGGCCACGCCCTGCGACGAGCCCAGCTGTTTCACCTGGCAGCTGCTCTGGCTGGAGGAGTGCGTTCCTGCCGAGGACACGAACTGCGGGCCGGGAAATCAGTTTCCGCAGAGCCGCTGTGTCGACACTGACGGTGTGACTCCACCTCCATAGAAAACACAGGCTTTTATATGAGGACGCAGCTAAATATGATATTTTATATAACTAAAAATATCTTGAATTTAGGTACATTCAAGTAATATTTCAACTTTTTGTTAAATTAAAAAAAACATTTCTTTTCAGATATTATTTCTAGTTTGAAATTGTCTTATTATGTTGGGCAATAATTGAGCTTATTTCTAAATAAGAATGCTAACAGAATAAGACATTAATGCTTGAAATTAGTAAATATGTCCAGAAATTGGTTTCAGGCTGTACATTTGTGTCATGTTTACGCAGTTTACAGCACAGGACTACGTCTCCCATCAGCCACTGCACTTCACCTGACTATGTCACATGACCAGCTGAATCACGTTATAGTATAATGAGCAATACAGTAGTATAAAAGTCATGTCTTGTACAGCACTCCTTGTCTTTCATTGTCGTTTGCTGTTGAGCGTATCCTCTAGTCTGTGCATGTTTAGGCACGAGGTCAAAGTTCATGTTTTGGTTCCTAAAGTTTACATTGTTGTAATAGACTTTCTCCATACTTGCATCCACCTTCGCCTCTATTACCATGACAGCTATATCATAATCTCATAATGAGAATTATTAAAAAACATTTCCTTTACTCAAGATATCGTCACTTGCTAAGGCGTCATGTTTTTTGCCTGGTTAAAGCTCAGGTCCTAAAATATAACAATGCAAGTGTAGAGTATTTTAGTAACAGCGAAAAAGACATGAGCAAGGATTAGGGCTATGTAAACATAAACACTAAGCAAAGAAGCATGCAACATACATGAACATGGCATACAGCAACGCTACTAACCGCACACGCTAGTCAAGCAGCATTCATTAATAGGCGTTCTTCTCTGTACTTGCGTACTAATGAACGTGTGAAACGTCATGAAACGTCATCAGTATGGGTCAACAGCCCAAGTGCTGAGGAATGCTGATAAACGCTGAAGGAGACTTAAATACCGGAGCTCTTTGTGCATAAATGTGGTTCAGGTGTTCCTGATCATGTGACCATCGTTACACGCTCAAACCGGAAGCCGTGGATGACCGCAGAGGTGTGTGAGCTGCTGAAGACCCGTGACTCCGCCTTCAG
>JAQQZR010000019.1:1074440-1084440 GCA_030068235.1 Notoglanidium macrostoma
GTCTCGTTTCACTGTAAACTGTATTACATGTATATAGTTGAAATGACAATAAAAGCCACTTGACTTGACTTGACTTGGTGCGTGACGTGAACATGTGGAGTGCGGGGGCTGATGGGTGATTTTGTCCGACGTCGCTAACCTGACAGCCAACAATAAGTATTTTAGGTCTGAAAGTTAGCATTTTTTGTTTATATACCAATTTGAAGCTTTCTTTTTTCTTTTTTATTCCAGGCACAATATTCTAGCTTTTTGTACTTATGCTATTAGAATCTGTAAACTTTTTAAAGTAAGCAATATTTAGAAAAACAAATGAAAATTCATATTACATGCGAATCTGTATATGCTTTTAAAATAATTTATGCATGAAAGAGTTAGCTCCCTGGAGTTGATCATTTTCCTGGAACAGCATGTCTGGAGATGTTTTACATCACAGCAACTTGCCAGTTCTTATTGTATCGAAGAGCAACGATTTAGACTTTAGCGAGTTAGTTCCTGAGCAACGAGCAGTCATTTCCTCACCAATCTCTTGTAAAGTCGCTTGTTACTCGTGTTACTAAGGACCCACAGGGCGTAAACCCGTCTGTCCCGAAGATTTTACCTCTGTGACTGAAGACTCCTTCCATAAATGTTAAATAACTTTAAGAAAACCTCACTGTATCAAGTTTTTTTTTTATTTGTTTATGAAGATCGCACTCTAAGCAAGTCCCTGTAAATGAGCGGTTGCCGTAGAAACGTATTAGAACGAACGATTTAATCTAAACTTTTGTTGTACTAAAGAATGAATCGCCAAGTTGTGGCCAATCAGAGTGGAGAATTCGGCAGCGCAGCGTTATTGACAATGCAGTTTAAAGTAGCAGTTCATTACCCAGATTTCATTTGCAAAGAAAATGTCGAGAGCTGCAGACTTTCCTAACGTTTGTCATGTCTGCTGTCAACGCTGTGACCTCGCTTGCTATGCGTCTGATAAATAAATCATTCGAATCTCTGCAGTTTTTCCTAAGATGCTGAAAATCGGTAGCAAGAAATCACACAACTTGAACTGAGAGCCAAGGCTTTACTACGCCATCTGCGACAATCATTATTTTTAAGAACAGGCTTTTTTATTTTGATCCGCATTTTTTAAAAGGTTTTCCAGCCAGGTGTCTAGAGTGTGCGAAAGTGTTTCGAATGCCCTCAGATTTCTGTCGCTTTGTGGTATCAGAAAAACAAAGTCGAAACTTTTCGGTGCGCGGCCTTGCTTTCCAGTCAGTCTTTTTCTTGTTGTTTTTATAAAGGTGTTTTTTTTTTTTTCTTCCTTTTAGTGCCAAGCTGACTTTTTTTAAACTCTTCATACACGTCATGCACAAAAGTGCTCAATGTGAATCAGTGTTAATGTTTTCTGGGTTTTTTTTTATGGCTCTGACACCTTTTGTCACAGCTTTGAAAAATTCTTATTTTTTTTTATTTCTTACATTTTTGTCAGCAAAACTGAAAGCCCAGTTTCCATTTTTTTTTTTATACTTCTTATTCCAAATCCAATTCCATCCACGTTCAAGCCCAACTATTCCATTATGAAATATATTCAACAATCATGAATGTCGGTAAATTAACCTAAAATTTCTAATTTTATATATCTAATGATAAAGGCAGGTAAAGGTGTAAATCGTAAATCAATAAATCGTGCATAAATGTTGGCACCTTAAGTTTTACCATGTATTTGCCTCCATTTTAATGACAACTGTAGGACTTAATATTGTAAGGAAGCACCGTGTGTTTTTTTTCCCTTGTGGGGAAAAGTGAGTACATTGGTATGAAGGAACGTTAACAGTTCCTTGTATTTGCTCTTGTACTACTGCATGTGTATTTCTCAGCTTCTCATGCTTCCCCAGTGGAGCTTGTTGTGATATTTGGCCTTAATGGAAAATGTAAGAAGGTTCACACACACACACACACGACACACCTTACCTGAAGTCGAACACATCTCGAGGGAGTTGCACAAAAACCTTGTACACTCTGAAAACCTTGAAACGTCTGACACTAAAAGGTATTTTAAACCCTACACACACACTGCGCGCCTTTATACCACGATTTCATCATAAAATAGGTCAGTGATGAGTAAAGTAGAAGGCCGACGTTATTGCAACCTCCAGGCGTTTGACATTTACTCGTATTTGCTCTGCCTGACAGGGCTTGGAGTTTTCCCGCGTCATAACGTCGGCTAATTCTGCAGATCAGAAGAAGTTTTTCTCTCTTTTGCTTTAAACACTACCTACAGCAGACTGACTTCCGTGCCATGCGCTGATGGAAATCGATTTGTTCATTGTTTTTTTGCCTCTCGCTGTATCGGAGAAAATGATGTTTATGAAGTGCAATTGCAAACCAACACCCTGAATTGCTCGATCGATGGCGCTTCAGCAGCATTGTTGTGGATAAGAGAACTCGTTTCGACAAGAGTTATTTGGCTTTCTTGCTTTTTTAAATATTGTATCGTGCATTTTTTTTTTTTCTTTCTCCCATACCGGCAAGACTCTCTGTGAAATTGTGAATTGAGACAATAGTTATAGTTTACTGTGCTTTCATAGAGAGGAGTCCCTTTTTTTCCCCAAAAGTCATTATTTTCTGATACAGGGATACTTTAGCGGTTGCTTTAATTCCTTCTGACACACTGTATATAGGAAAATATTCCACAACTAAATGGTCTGAGGTATTGTTACCAATAACATCATGTCATGAAGCGTTTTATTCCTCTTGCGCCAAAGCTAACAATTTTTATTTATTAAATAACAACACATCTTACTTGTTATCCATTTATTGATACAGCTTATGTTGTGGAATATCCATGAAACAAGTTACTTCCTGTTCACACTTACATTACAGGAGCTGTAAACAGTCACTCCCTCGCCGGCCTTTCCTTTCTTTTTTCTCTCTCTTGAAATTGATAAAAGAAACAAACACACACAAAAGACGCAGCTTGTCAAATTACCGAAAAAAAGTTTGAATTCACTTCCGAAGATGTCGGGAAAAATTTTTTTTTTTTTTTACAGCTTTAACTCTGACTGTTACGAAGCACTGACACTGGAGACTCCTTCCATCCATGTTACATAAAAATCTCCTTCACGATAACGTGTCAGAATGAGCACATGAATATTAATTAAATATTAAATGAATATTGTCAGAGCTGCTGTTGTAAAATTTAATCAACACCAATCAGAATCCGGAATTCAAGAGCGAGACTACATTTCCACCATCATACTGCCAAGTGTAGACAGACCGCGCTGCCGGATTTCATGGATCAGAGCGAGGATGGAACTCGTCGCCTGTAATATCAGATAACTTCAAATCACTGAGGAAATGAAATAATAAAACGTCTGAAAGAACAATAGGCTTATTGCTGCTATAGGCTACAATTAACATCGAGTTCAGGTGTGAAATCCATCTTTTTTCTTTTTCTTTTTCTTTTTTTTTCCTCGTGTTGCTTGCAGGAAGCTCGGGCGAAGCAGATGGTTAATGAAAATGAAATTCAGATTTTTCCATTGATGTACAAATTTAACAGTGAAACATGCAGAGCACATTATTATTATTATTATTATTTTGCCAGGGGCTTGAATCGGAAATGAGCATTTTTTATGTACATGGTATAATAAAGAATAATAGATCTAAAACGTGTGTAAATTCGTAACAATTCTCATGAAACCACTTCAGCTTTGTTTGTTCTCATTTCTATGCTTTTTTTTTTTTCTTTAAAATTGGGTCAATTTAAAAAGCTGGAAGTGTGTAATGGCGTCTTTTAAAACCATCAAAATCAGGTCTGAAGCTTCTTCCTGTACATGGCATGAATAATAGATGTGTTTTCAGAGGCTCATGGGAGCTTCATATCTATGCCTTCGTCTATTTCAGGCACTGATTAACACTTCATTCTTTTGCATCCTGCTTGTTTGTTTTCAGCCTCATTTTTAACATGCCGTTGTGTATTACATGGGAACCTGGAGTTGTCTGAGGTCCTCATTTCAATGAGCATCCTTGACCTTCGTTCTGTAGTATTTCCTCAAACAAATTAGCTCATTATATCACTAGCTACTCAAGTATCGCACTCGATATTCCCTTCAGCGTCATCCGGCAATGTGACGTCTCATCAACTTGGCGAGAACTTTCAATTCTGATTGGACAGAAGGTGATTATCAGCAGCTCTAACAGGACTGCAAATCACCGGTCCATATTAATGCGCTCGTTCTAATACGTTATTGTTTTGAGAGAGAAAAGAGAGGCTGGGGAAGGAATGACTGTTTATAGCTGCTATAACAAGTGTGAACAAGATGTAATTTTGTTTTTAAGGTTTCACAATATTAAATGTGTCGTCGTTTAATAAATAAAGAATTGTAATCACTGGCAAATTGCTGTTCCGATGTGTATACTGACTGCCAGGTTGCACTACTTTAGTTTATTAAATATAATCCATGACAATGTGTACTAGCAGTTAACTAGCTGACTAGTTAGCTATCTTAGTGGTCTTGGGCTATTTAGGATGGCAGGAGCACATTGGAGGGTTTTTATATTTTCATTTTTATATACACTATTAGTAAAAAAAAAAAAGTTATACACAGATATTTTTTTATTAATTATTATTTAATATACTATAATATAATTATTATAGACATTATTCATCAATATTATATCTTTCTTATCTTATTATCATTCATTATTAAGTATTGAATTATACAAATACATTCAAAATAAAATAAATGTGCTTGATCTGAGTGTTAAAAAACAAAATAAACAACTGTTCACTATTACTAAATGTGTTCCACAATTAAAATTATTCTTTCTATGCACCTTGAATGTATTTTTTATTGTACAGAGTTTGTGCCATGAGAACTGGATTATGGGATTTCTCCTTCGAATAAGAGCTAAAATAAAAATACTCTGACGTTCCTGTGTACGCAGGTAATGAAGTGAATAAGGAGCTGTGTGATGAAGCGTCGGTCCCCGGCCTTGTCCCTTGTGTTGTCCCGTGTCCTAAAGATTGCGTCCTCAGCCCCTGGACGTCCTGGTCCACCTGCTCACAGACGTGCTCGAGCAAAACGGCCGACGGCAAGCAGACGAGAACGAGAGCCATCCTGGCGTACAGCGCTCGAGAAGGTAACAGGGAGGACATCCTCACACATCTCTGTACTAGTGCAACTTTATTTCTAGAACTTTCCAAGCAAATCAAAGTGAACTTTCATTTTGTTAAGTTCACACTTATTCATTTACTAATACAGTGTGTCTTAAAAAATATTTGCTTAAATTAGCCAGCTAGATTGCAGTTAAAAGTGTTACATCCTCTTAGGTTAGGGAATCCTGTCAGGTTAGCTCAAGCTAGCTAGCAGTAATAAAGTCACGAATATTTATAAATTTGTTTTTAAGTAACTTTATCAGGCATTATGTTCAGCTATCTTATTATGCTAACTTGCTAACTAGCATTGCAAGTTATTAACATTTACAACCTACAAAATCCTCTTGCTAATCTTATTATGTTAGCTATCATGCTAGCATTAGTACTGAAAATTTATAAATGTTTATGAATATGATGTAAAAATCCTGTCAGGTTACCTCAGGTTAGCCACCTAGCTAGCCGTTAACAGTAACGGTTAATTACATTTATGAAAATGACCTGAAAATCCTCTCAGAATTCCTGTCAGATTCGCTAATGCTAAACAGTTAGCAGTAAAGGTCATGAATAAAAATGAATTTTGTTGAAGTGATATTGTCAGAGATTATGTTTAGCCACTTTACTACTATTTTAGCCATGTTAGCTTGCTGACAAGCATTCATAAATGTTTATAAATGTTAAAAATCCTCTCAGAAATCCTGTCATGTTAGCTCGTGATAGCCTGCTGGCTAGTGTTAGCGGTTAAGACTTTCAGATTTGGAAATTTGTAGGACCAATGTAACCTTTTATTACAAATGAGATCGGGTTGGATGTAAGGCTGTAATATTTATTTTAAGGTCTTACAAGGACCACAAAGTTTTCTGAGAAAACTTCCAGAAACGTCTGTAGATTTTCGTAGACTTTGATTGTTGTTCTAGCCGACACATCTAGAGTTTTATGGCTGATATACACTTTGAAGTGGAACGTGTAGCCAGAAAGTGGTTATGGACTCTTTAGAAATCCCTGGGAACTCATTACAAAGGCAAAAGGCACAATATTAGCGTGCTGCAACCTCGACGATGAACATGACTCGTGTCGGGTCATTTGCTCGAATGGGTTTGTTTGGAGAAATCATTTTCACAAAAGTGCCCTTGAATTATTTGCTATTCAGAAGACAAGTCTTACTTTCATCTTTATCATAAGTATGTGCTGTCTGCCTGCTGCGTTCTGCACACATTGTGCCCTGTTTCATAATGGAAGACACGCGCACTAAACACGCCGAATCATGCAGAAAGCCCTTTATGCATTATGGATGTCTTTGAGAGTGGATTTGAGCGAGACGACGGAATGACTGAAATTCATACAGCAAACACAGATATAAAAAATAAAAAAAAACTGAGGTGATGCATTGACTCTGGACCTCCTGGAACTGAACCGCTTTCTTTAATATCGGTTGTGTTTGTTTGGAGGTTGAGCTTGTTTTTCCCAGGGGAGCGACCTTAGTGTATTGCAAAGCTGTTTAAAAAACCCAAAATACAGCCATTTTCCATGTTTTCACACTGAAAGACGGTGTCAGTTCTCACAGCCTTGAAGATACAAAGGTGCAAGTTCCAACACAGCAAACAGAAACAGGAACAGAAGGTGTAAACTAGACCTTAATAATTCATCATTTAATGCCTTCTGGCAAAGATCTTCACCTCCGAGAAGAAATGGATGGTCCTCCAACGAGTTGAGTCTCTTGCAGCTATCTCGTATTTCCGAAGACAGAGTTTTTTTCTCCAAAATGATTACATGACAAATAAATCCTGAAGCACTCTTCCTGGAAATCCATCAGCGTTCATTGTTAATTACAGTAAGCCTGGTACTTTGCCTGGTTTTATGGAGGAAAAATGGTAAACAGTCATCTGGGAGCTGAATGAGTCGACTGTTGGAGAGTCAAGTCAAATGATCTGATTCACTGGACAGGGTTGGCATCTCAATCCCTTCCTCTTGGGCTCAAGGGGGCGCTCTAATACGGAGGGCGTAATCCTGTATCTCTTTGCCGAGGGTCTGTGTAAGCCTCGTAGTACAAAAGTTCGGACACACCTTCTAATAGTTTGAGGTATTCAGTATTGTTTTACAATGTAGAAAACAAACAAAAAAAGAGAAAAACCTATGAAAGAGAAGGCGTGTCCAAGCTTTTGACTGGTAGTGTATATGAATATGGAACATGGTGAAAACTCTAATCTCTATAAACTCTAAATCTCTAAAGCTGTATGCGTTAAGCCATGATTTCAATGATAAAGTAACATTTTCTGAATTGTATGTAAATTAGGTATAACACTGTAAAGCTTCACACCTAAACAATTATCCAGACTGATTTTTTGGACCAATCCAATGTATGTGGAATGATCAATTATTATTATCCTGTGTAAGGAATTTTCTCACACCAATTGCCAAGGAATCATAAAATAGGAGAAGAGCTGGAAAAAAGGCCTGTCTATCACAAATGGCGATCTATTTAGATTTTTTTTTCCCTGATTTGAAAGACAGCACCAGAGCGTCTGGTCTCTCAAGGATAAAGTCCTTCAGAGTCATATTTTTCCCAGTCGTGGGTGTGCTTTCTCCTCGTTACGGAGCTGCTTTCCTCTTCCAGTTGGACAGGTCTCGAAGCTCGGTACCCCTTTGGGCTGCTTCGTCACCCGGAGAGCTGAGAATGTCAGCAATTATGTCAGACACGCTCTCATTTTACTGCTGAAGAGCGAGACAGAGGCTTGGAGTGTTGTTGAGCATTTCATCTCCTTCCGTGTAGACAGGAGCGAGGAGTACGACTGGTGGTGTTAAAAGCTAGAAAATAAATTTAGTTTGCCTAGTTACAGAATGAAATATCGTGCATGTTTCTACTTACAGTATTTCGCTGTTAACCCAAGAAAAGCAAATAAGGAATAAAAGTCAAATTTTAAAACTAATGGGTGCTAGCTTAAATAGTTTGACAATTATATAAACATTTATGTGTATGACTTGTGTACATAAACATTTACGTGTATGTGTAATCCTGTCAGCTGACCTCATGCTAGCTGGCTGGAGTATTTCTGAATATATCTTAAAATCCTCTGAGAAATTGTCAGGTTAGCTCAGTTAAAGGTGAAAGTTATTTATATTTATAAAACGGAGTTGGAAATCCTTTCAGAAATCCAGTCAGGTTAGCTCATGATACTCAGCTAACATTAAGCATGAGCTTTTATGAACGTGCCATTAAAATCCTCTCAGAAATCCTGTCAGGTTAGCAAGTGTTAGCGAACTAGCATTTAGGTAGCAGAAAGGATCAGAGGCTTATGAATTAGGTTTGAGTAATCATGTCAGGGATTACATCAAGCTACAGTTTCTATGTTAACATGCTAACTAGCATTAGCAGTGGATGTTATAAACATTTGAGAAAATGGCCTAAAAAAATTCCTCTCGCTAATCTTATCATGTTAGCTTTTAAAAAAGGTTTGCCAGCTGGCTAGCAATTAGCAGTAAGGGCCATGAACATTTAATGAGTAATGAGATTTAAATATCATCTAGGAAAAAGCCTCTTGCTAATCTTGTTGCTGTCAGGCTAGCGATAGGAGTGAAGGTTGTAAACATGTATGAATATGAATAAAAATTCTCCTCGGAGAATCCTGTCAGGTTAGCATGTGTTATTGAGGCGGATAGCAGCAGCAGTGATATTATAAGCATTTAAGAAATTTGACTTGTTTCATAAATCCTGTCAGGTTAGACTGGTTAGTGTTAGCTAGCTAATTAGCCTTCGCTCTGAAGGTTATGAACATTTATGATTATGAATTCCGTAAGAGATTATGTTAGTTATGTTATTATGTTAGTTTGCTCCAGGTTACAAGCATTTAAAATATCCTCACAGAAGCCATTTTAGGTTTGTTTGTATTAGCTAGCTGGCTAATAAAATATGTAGAAAAATACACACCTATTTAAAGGCATCCATACGTTGGGTCAAATATACATTTCCTGTATGTGGTTTATCTTTTTTCTAAATGAAACCCTTGAAACATTTGCTTATGAGCAGGTTTTTACGTGTCCTAACAGCGAGGACGCCTAATTACAGGCTGGATATCCAGAAAAGTCACTTCATACACTACTCGTGCACTACATAGTGTGTAGAAAACATTCATTTCTGTGTAGCGCACTTACGTTAGGAGTATGGAGTATTTTGGGATGTCTGGTGGCTCCTTATTGAAAATGTACTGCAGTTTATAGATGGTTGAATTCGTTATTTCAGAAAGGAGTGCAGTGCAGTTATTTGTGGTTTATGGAGCAATTTGGGATTCAGCCATGTTGTCTGTGCACTTCCAGGAGGCTCCAGCTGTCCGAATGCTAGTGCGCTACAGGAAATGAGAAGCTGTAATGAGCATCCCTGCGTTGTTTACCACTGGCAGACCGGACCGTGGGGGCCGTGCACTGAGGACACTTCAGTCACCATGCTCAACTCTACCCGGACCACGCCCTCCGGACAGGACAAGGCGTCCTGCGCCACGGGCATGCAGACCCGCAAGGTCATCTGCGTCAAGGTCAACGTGGGGCAGGTCCCGCCAAAAAAGTAAGAAGTCATTTTCGGTATAGGATCTGAAATATATTTAGTCGAAATGTGAAAGATAAAGGGTTCATTCAAGGTGGTTCATTACAGTTCTTTTAAACATGGTGGGGTTATTATGTTTTATAAAAATCACTGGTCGGAGCAATGTTTCTGCTAACTATGAATAATAATGTGGCTCACATGACTTGCACATTGTAACCATACCGATAATCTGCCATTGTAGACCCGTCCTCCTCAAGGTCTCAATGTGTTGCGTGTTCTGAGATGCTTTTCTGCTCACAGAGTGGTTATTTGAGTTACTATAGACTTCCTGTCAGCAT
>JAQQZR010000019.1:1104012-1119208 GCA_030068235.1 Notoglanidium macrostoma
GCAAACTCCACACAGAAAGGCACCCTGGGTGACCCGGGGATCGAACCCAGGACCTTCTTGCTGTGAGGCGACAGCGCCGCCCCTTTTTTTTATATTGTTTATATAATTTATATTATATGTTTTTTTATATTTTCTTACATTATTCTCCCTGTTGTCAGGAGATCCTGGCGATGCCACAGGAATCCATTGTCGGGAGACTAGAGAGCAAAACTGTTTGTGCTCTTTAAGTGGGAGGGGCTTTTGTGTACTGATATATTGAGTGTGCTGATGATCATTTGTACAGCTGTGAACTCACAAAACATGAGTGAACAGAAAACCATTGCTTTCCTGCGTTTCTTCAGACTGGAGCACGTGTCAGTTAAGCGGCAGCGCTGTGTGTGGAAGAGGGCTGAAGACACGCATGCTGGACTGTGTGAGAAGTGATGGCAAGTCAGTGGACCTCAGGTTCTGCCAGAAGGTTTGTTCACAGTGGATCAGTACAGTAATACAGTAATGTACAGTAATTACACATCTAAAAAAAAAGGGTTATTGCAGAGCATCATTACAGAACACCACGGCTCATAGCTTTAATGATGGGCAACGACTTGCTGAGTTTAATCCAGGTCACAAACATGATGTTCAATATTAGAAACGTTGTTAGAGGAAAATATGATAACATTTTCTATGGAAGCCAGATTTATATGCCAGATGAGCATTGATTATATGTAATAATGTGTTCATAAGGCATTACACACAATGTCATAAAAAGGTATAGTTTCGGACAATTTATTAGCAAATAAAAAAGTATGTAGCGATGTTTGTAATGCATTTATAATATTATAGTAACACATGCATTGCTATATGGTGTTAGCTACCATTTTTTTTTACCCGAGTCAGTATCTAAGCAACCAAACAACTGTCAGCATTCAGGATGTTTTACTTGCTAATAAGTTTACTAAGTAAATTTGTCCACTTTACACGGCTACAGCCTGAAAAGGACAACAGCGGTCCTTAAACCTCATACAATGATCTTTTGGAATAGAACACTGCAAACTGCAAAAGTCTGACACCTTTTGTACAAAAGACCTAGCCTTGAGAGTGCCGCTTCAGCAATTAGCATTTGTTCCCAAGTATATTGCTTTTTTTTTTTTTTTTTTCAAGAAGGAATAAAAACAGTTCTTGGATTTAGTCTTTCAGGCCCTAATGGCTTAAAGTGATCTGAAGGAAGATCATTCAGAGTGACTGTAATTGCACCCTGTGTGTTTTGTTTGATGGAGTGTTAACAGCAGTTACACCAAACGGCCAATGTGGAACTCATAATGGAAACCCAGGGCCTTCAGGATTATGATGCAAAGTCTGCTCAGTGACACGTTCCGTAATGACCTATATAAACACATGTAATGTAATGTTTACAATTTTCATCCCTTTATGAAAAAACATCATATAACCGGGTCTATAAATTGTTAATATGATTCATTATACGTGGCGTGTATTACGTTTACGATCATCAGTGCTAAAGTGCATTTAATCTAATGAATGCAGATTATTATTACCAGGCAAACGGTATTATTTTAAAAGCTTAAACGTCGTATCGGTCAGGTCTAGTGAAGTGAAGTGACACATTTTAAACCTGCATTAAATTTGTTATTTATTTATCAGTTATGTATCGATTTAGAGCTTTATATTCACAAATGTTTTAGTAAGGTTTTGTAGTATGTTGCAAAGTTATACTGCAAAACTGTACATTGTAAAACTTTCTACGTGTTTTAAAGCCGAGCAGAACGTTATAAAGTTCTGCAAGTCTTTTTAAAGTTTTACAAACTTTACGCTGTAAAGTTTTGTAGTATGTTGTAAAGTTTTGCACTACTTTATACAAGTTTGTAATGTGTTGTAGGTTTTCCAATATGTCGTAAAGTTGTCAAATTTTATAGTATGTAGTGCAGCTGTGACATTTTGTAGTATGCTGTAAAACAGTATGCAAAAAAACTTTACAAAATGCGGTAGTACTTTACAACATGCTACAAAACTCCAGTATACATTGGAAGTGTGTTGCTTTTTAAATTTAAAAGCTTTGTTGTATGTTATAAAGCTGGGACGTTTTATAGTATGCTATATAGTTTTATAGTAGGTTGTAAAACTTTATAGTACGTCATAAAATTGTAAAGTTAATTTCATGGTAATTGCTCTGGCATAATTAATTATTAAAGAATTATCTTTACATTCATTTTGTTTTAAAGAGTTTATTTATTAAAGAAACAAAAACCATAGTATATTGTAAAATGTAGGAGTATGTTATAAGGTTGTATTGTAAAGGCGTAAAGCTTTGTATTATGCTGTAAAGTTGTTTAGTGGTAGGATTTCATGTTAATCACTGTAGTATAATTCATTAATAGATAATTTTATTAATTTCAATCGATTTAATCAGTCTCATACTGTCATGCTGCATGTGTGTACGTTAGCTGGGTTTGGAGAGGACGTGGCAGATGAACGCTTCCTGTACAGTGGAGTGCCCAGTAAACTGCCAGCTCTCAGAGTGGTCATTGTGGACAGAGTGCTCTCAGTCCTGCGGCCTGGAAGGTGAGGGCAGAAAACTTTCGTATACTCTGGTCCATACAGCTGAGATTATGATTATATTGTTATCCTTAATAATATAAATAAAAGTGACAAATGATTGTTGAACTGCCTTTCAGATAATACAGGAAATAATAAGTATTCTGGAAAAGTCTGAACCGTCTACAAAGGTGCCAATAATTTTGAAATCTCTGTTATGCAGGAAAAAACTATCCCTCCACGGATTCCAATTTTTAGTAGCGTCACCGAGGATTAAGTCTGTAAAAACACAACGCTCAGATCAAAGGTTTTGTCATCCATCCGTCCACGTTTCATCCGTCCAACTCAAACATTCACATACCATCCATCCACCCATTCATCCATTTTTGCATCCATCCTTCCATCCATCTACCCAGCCAGCTTTTCATCCACCCACATATACATTAACCCATCTTTCTAAACAGCACATCCATTCATCCATTTGTGCATTCATCCTTACATCCATCCATCCATCCATCCACTTTTTCAACCTCCCATCCAACCATTTCAAACATTTACCCATTTTACCCATCCATCCATTCATCCATCCATCTACCCATACATGCATCAGATCATCCATCCATCCATTTGCCTACACAACCATTCACCCATATAATCATATCATAATCACCTCTCAAAATCTCTCCAACTAACCAATCCACCCATTTGTACAATCTGTCCATCCATCCACCTATTCAACCAATGATTCATTTTTATGTCCATCCATCCATCCAATCCTCCCCCCCACCCATCCATCGATCCTTCCATCCATCCAAATAACATGGAATATACCTGTATAAATAGTAAAAGATGGATGGATGGATGGATGGATAGATAGAAACTTTCTTTGCTGATCATTTTCCTATAACAGTATGATGCTGAGTGGTTTATAATTTACATATATGATGGCATATTTTTATGATTTAAGAAAAGAGCAATGGATCTGTTCAAGCTTTCATCCAGGGACAGTAGTGATCTTCACAGCAATGAATTTCAATCCACACACACCTCAAGCGTGGCATTTTTAGATCTCAAATTCTGTTTTTTTTTTCTGTGTGAAGGGGATGAGATGAAGCTGTCTGTCCATCTACATGATTATATCTCTAATCATAAAGAAAACAAATATTTAAAGAGTGCCACATGGACATCATTTGGACATCACATGGACAGAGAGCAGGGGATGTGTGTGTATGTGTGTGTGTGCGTGTGCGTGTGTATGTCTTCTTTAAGGAGGTGTGTTAATCCTATGTGGCCGAAGCACCAGGAAGCAGGATGAATATAAATGCAGGCAGTCAAAGATGGGGAGTGACAGCTCGCAGCGAGACTAGAAGACACAGGAACAGATAAAGAGACGGAGGCAGACAGAGAACGTGGCAGAATCTATTGTGCAGAGTGCAGACGCTACATTATCTCCCTCCGCCTGCTCTGTGATGGAGGCTGGAGAAATGTGTTTATCCAAAAAAGCTCTGAGTCCGTTATTATAAAGATCTGTTTTTATTTCATTATTTGATAAGCTTGCAGTTGTACCAAATTACTGTACAAGTCTCAAACCGGATTGTTCTTGTTCTTATCGACTAAAAATAATTAGAAAAAAGAGTGAAGCAAATGTGAGTCAACAGGATGTTCAGATAGATTTTAATTTCATTAGGACTACTTAAAAGTTAAATTTAATTAGTCTTGGTTTTAAATAATGCGTACCTGAGTAATGAGTATAAACTGGATCAAATTGTTTATGAAATATTGATAGGTGATTAAATTAAATCTTACTCAAGGACTCAGACTTTTAGACTCCACTGTACAGTAGTGTGTGATGTCATCAGGTTTAAGTCTACAAAATGTTTTGCATCCAAGCATCCATCCTTTTATCCATCCATTAAATCATCCATCCCACCTCATTCACCCACATACTTACTCATCCATCCATCCAGCCAGCCTTTTATTCACCCACTATCCATCCCTCCAACCAACCATCCATCCAATGATCTACCCATCTGTCTGTCCATCCAGACGTCCATTCACCTACCCATCAAAACAATAATCCATCCATCCCAACTCATTCACCCACACACCCATCTGTCCATCCATCCATTCAGCCTTCCATTCACTAACTAAGCCATTCACCAAGCCATCTGTCCATTCACTTGTCCAGCCTACTAACTATCCATCCACCCAGCCATCTGGCCAGCCAGGCAGCCGTCAAACCACCCACTAACCCATCCCTCCATTTATCCATCCATCCACTCATCTATCCCTCCATTTATCCATCCATTTATCCATACATCCAACCTTCTATACATCCACCCATCCATTCATCCATCCATTTGTCCAAGCATCCATCCATTCATCCAACACACCCATATCAGCCAACCCACTAATCCCTCCATCCCCTCACCCATCTCTTCTTTCATCCATTGTGTCAAATCTTTCCATCTTTCCATCTACCTCTCATCTACACACATACTGTACCTTGTAACCCATCCACCCCCCCTCCCCCACACACTCGCTTTCTTCCATCCGTTCTTCCATCCACCCATACAACATAGAGCATGCATGTGTAAGTGTTACCATATAGATTTATGCCATTCAGAGCCGATTTGGGGCTGCAGTGTGGAGCGAGGTTGCTGCTGCAGGTTCCTCGTCTGTGCCCAGAGGGATTCGGTATTTTTATTCTCCACTTCTTCATTTACATTCCCATCAGAATACAATTTAGCCAAAGCAATACAGACCATGGTGCTAAATCAGAAATCTTGTTGTCGTATATCAGTCCACCTGTCCAACGTAACACATAATAAACATGATGAAGTTACACAGATGGAAAATAAACTGTGTAGGTTTCTTTCATCTCGTCTTTCTTACTTCCTTTAATTATGTATGGAGCTGACACGTTTTAGCTGTAAGACACACCATCTCATCATCCAGACGGTTTCTGAGGTCCCTGTTCCTCATCTCTCGCTCTCTCTCTCTCTCTCTCTCACTCACTGTCTCGCTCTCACTCTCTCTCACACACACACCTTAAACTGAATCCTGATGTGGCAAGAGTATAAAAATAGAAAACGACACTCTCTCAGGTGTTTCAGGCTTCTTTTAATCTTCAATCCACTCTGAATTTTTTTATATAAATTTCAGTATTGTGCCCTGCATTGTGTAAAAAAAAATAATAAACCTGGTAATATTTGACAGATTAGCGACTGGAGCTCGTTTTAGTAGTTTTTTAATTATTTATAATAAAATTTAAGTAGTATTTGATTAAAAATATGCTCTTCTTTCTTAAAATCTCTGAAAGAATTACCAAATGCTTTGGTAGGGATTAGGAATAGCATATTTCAGATATGCAATGTCTATACAGGTACAGACAACATAGATGTTATGGTCATGTGACTTACTAATGATCAAGTGCGAGGCCACGCCCCCTACAACATGGGCTTATAGTTAAAGATGATATAATCTGTTTGTATTAAAATGATGTGTGTAGTACGCATGGTATGATTAGTCTAACGATGTCAGGTCTAACTACTGTGTGTGTGTGTGATGTTCCAGGGAGAATGTTGCGCAGGAGGACAGTGGTCCAGGCGTCTCAGGGTGATGGCAGGCCGTGTCCCTCTCTGATGGAGCAGTGGAAGCCATGTCCGGTTCGGCCGTGTTATCACTGGCAGTACAGTGCCTGGTCTGAGTGCCGTGTCGAGGTACACACACACACACACACACACACACACACACACACACACACACAGACAGGGTGGTGCGTTTTAGGATCTGTAGTGCACATGTTGATAGTCTGACCTCAGTATTAAGCATTTCCAAGACAGTTTGTGGACGGAGTTTGAGCAAAAGAGGCATGTCTAAATATCTCGCATAATATTAAAACCCTAACCTAATAATCATGTTTTGTGATTTTATTCTGCACAAAACAATATGAAAAAGCAATATTAAGTACATATAGTGTCTGGTTGCATAAGTATTTATCCCCATTTCACATTTTGCCTCTCAGTAGCTTCTCTAACTAACCCTTTTTAATTTTAGTGGATGATCTCCTCTAGTCATCATGTGGTTCTGCAATTCATTACATTTTTTTGACTTTTTTAAATAATACGTTTTAATGTCGCTCCGCAGGATGTTCAAAGTTTGTGATATTTTCTATAACCAAATCTTGACTGATATTTATTCAAGAACTTTCTCCCAGATTTATCTCGATAGCTTCTTGGTCTTAATAATGCTGTTTGCTCTGGAATGTTCTCTACCAGGAACAGATGTATTTATACTGAGATCACGTGACACTTTAATTACATGCAGCTTGACTCCGTTCAACTAATTATGTCACTTCTGATGGCTAATTTAAAAGTTTCACAACAACAGGAGTTAGCTGTACTTCCTTTTTTTAGTTTTTATCTGTAAGTAATTTTGCAAATGGTCTGTTTTGTGTAGATGCATGACATATAATCCCAATTAAGTCCATTTCAATTGTAACACTACAAAATGTGGAACGGTTAGAGGGGGGTGAATACTTATGCAACACCCTGTAAATATGGCGTTATAACATAATTAATCTGCAAAGCTTAAAAATCTGTTTAATACAGCTGTTTTTTTTTGTAACCAATTTGCTGCCTGTCTCTCTATCTCTGCCGCTGTCTGTCTCTCTCTCTCTCTCTCTCACTGTCTCTCATGCTCTCCATCTCTCTCTCTCTCAATTCAATTCAATTCAATTCAAAGAGCTTTATTAGCATGACCATAAACATGTATAGTATTGCTAAAGCATTGAAATGAGACAGTTTCAATAAAACAAATACAATAACAAGAACAAAAAAATAAATAAATAAATAAAATAAAAAATAAACTCACTGTCTCTCATGCTCTCCATCTCGCTCTCTCTGTCTCCCCTCTCTCTCTCTCTCTCTCTGTCTCCCCTATCTCTCGCTCTGTCTGTCTCTCTCTCACGGTCTCTCATACTGTTCATCTCTCTCTCTCTGTCTCCTCTCTCTCTCTCTCTCTCTCTCTCTCTCTCTCTCTGTCTCCCCTATCTCTCTCTCTGTCTGTCTCTCTCTCACTGTCTCTCATGCTCTCCATCTCTCTCTGTCTGTCTGTCTCTCTCTCTCTCTCTCTCTCTCTCTCTCTCTCTCTCTCTCTCTCTCTCTCTGTCTTCCCTCTCTCTCACTGTCTCCATCTACTTCCCTCTTTCTCTCTCTCTCTCTCTCTGGCTCTCTTTCTCTCTCCCTCTCTGATGAATGTCTGCATTTTGATGAAAAACATTCCAATCATAAATTCTTCAATTCCTGTGCCGATGGTGCATGGCTCTGACAAATCTCTCAGCTTTTTTTGAAGTCTCAGAGCATGGGGGAGCAAAGGAGCCCAAAAGGGAAAGAGAAAAGTAAAAGAGAATAAACAGAAAGCTGAGCTGTTTGACTCTAACAGAACGGAGCACTCGTGCAGATGCCAAATTCAGGGATTTTTCATCCGTCTCTTTTCTCTCTGTTAATGAATGTTTCCTCTCTGATCTCTCGCCTCATCTGTGTGATCTGGAGCTCATTTTTACTGTAGTTTTGCGGTGCCTGTAAGTGTGTGTGTGTGTGTTTGTGTGTGTGTTGTAGGAAGTGGTGTGTGGAGAAGGCAGACGTTTTAGAAACTTGTCCTGCTTCGTGTCCGACGGTTCCCGAGACGGCCAGGTCAGCGTAGTGGAGGACGAGCTGTGTTCCGGGCTGGAGCTGTCCGTCAACGGGGACAAAAAGATCATTCTGGAAGAACCGTGCACGTTACCTTGCCCGGGTAATTCCACCCTAACGTTCCACATTAAGAGCAGATTGTGTGTGTGAATCGCTTTCTTCCACAGGATGGAATCTCCATGCTCTCTGGGTGGGAGGGGCTTACTCCCCTGTCAATCTCAGCAACACTAGCCAATCCCGAGCATCTGTGATATCACATAATTCCAACTGAAATTAGTAAATAATGATGTGATCTGGTTCCTCCCCATGTGCTTTGTGCTCAGGTGACTGTTACCTGATGGAGTGGTCAGACTGGAGCCCGTGTCAGAGCGTGTGTGTTAAAGGTCAGCGTGTGGACCAGAGCGCTGTGCAGGTACGCTCGCGAGCCATCGTCGTCCAGGAGCCTGAAAACATCGGGCAGTGCCCTGAGCAGGAGTGGCAGTCCCGCCCCTGTACCGGTCAGACTACTCTTCATCTACCTGCATTCATAACAACTTATAACTCCTCCTATTTATAACACGTTATAACTCCCCATATAGTTACGTTTATAGCAATTTATACATTTCTATCTATCTACATTTATAACAATTTATAACTCCTCATTTATTGTATATTTTTAACAGTTTATAAATCCACCTGTATCTTCATTTATAACAAATTACAGTTCTTTACCCCACTGCCTTTATAACAGTTAATAAAGTGTTATCTATATTTTTAATAATCTTTATTTATGAGGTCATGACCATTTTCATCATAGATCTAAACCTCAGTAAGTTATAATTCTTTATAACTCATCATCCGGCTACATCTATAACCGTTTATATATTCATTTATAGCGATCTGTCCACGTCTCTCTACAGCCATAAAAAGTCATGTGACTAGAATGTTTACTGGTAGTCTTTCTTCTAAACTGTTTATCGATCATCTACGCACGTTAATACTGTTTATAAAGGATTGTGAGTTTGTGTGTGTGTGTGTGTGTGTGTTGAACAACAGGTTCACCAGCTTTTTATAATGATAGCATGTTCTTATCTCAGATAAGTTTATTAATGCATTTCACATCCACACGTCATTTAGCACGGCGACTTGTTTTCTGCTATAGTGAGACCGATACGATGAAACGTAAAGAGCTGTTTGGTCATGTATAACATGCTGAATCTCAGGGCTCTTACCTTGAGAGTGCTGGAAATAGCTCGTCACCATCTGTTAATTAATTCCAGGGCAAGTGAAGGCATGTGATAATCGGCAGCTCGGTGCACCTTTTCTCCCAGCAGTGGGATTCCTCGTCATGGGTTGTAATTAGTAAAGCATGTTAATTATTTTATGTTATATATTTCCGATATAATGTGAGTGCAAAAATAAATGCAAAGAAATAAATAAAAATAACCTTATTGGATACTTACTTCTTCTTAGACACGCGGATGAATATTTGTGGCCAAGATCCTACTAGATGATGATTTTTGATAAACGTTTCCAAGTCTAAGTAGCTGTTCAGTGGAATATTACTCGCATTATAGATCCTCTAGCCACCTTCATAAATATGCATGGGAATTCGCTTTTATGGCCGTCTATGATGGATTAGATCACTTAGGGCTTGTTGATTTACCGTGCTGCATAGCTGCGTCATAGTGTTTTTGTGTGTCCTTGGCATCTCTTTTGCAGACGGAGAGTGTTTTGACTATAAGTGGGTGAGCGCGTCTCGGTCAGTCTGGTGCGAGCGCTCAGACGGAATCAACGTCACAGGTATGGTGGGGTTTTTTTTTTTTAAGGTCAAGTAACTTTAAGGTGTTGCAAAGATTTACAAAGCATAATTGCATGAATGACGTCGCAAATGCTGGGAAGGAAGCCGCGTTTACTTGCTGTGTGCTGAATGTTCTCAGTACCTGCGGCGAGTTTGGAATCTAGTTGTAAAAAGAAACTTTTTTCAGTACTTATGCAGTAGTTATGCTTTTATAACGTATTTAACTGGCATGAACCGGCTTCTGCAAATTTAATACCTGCCCTTAAAACACTTATTTTTTGGCATATTTTATCAAGCTCGCACATGTTTTCATGTTACACAAAGCGCTAAATCAGCTTCTCCCTGTAGAAATCAGGTCAATGGGTGAACATTTCCAGTGACTCATACTTAAGTAGCAGTAATTACACGAGATTAAAGGAAGAGAAATAATTAGTGTTTAACATTTATTAAAACTCGAGACGTAATGGTTCAAGGTTCAGTGTTAGCATTTGCACTTAGCATTCACAGATGGTTGCCTTGAGCTCAGAATGCAGCGTAGTCACTTAGCAGTAATCGCGTCTGTGTTCTGTAGTGCCGCATTTCAGACTTGGAAACTTAGTGTTGTTCATTTCTACATCTTATTTTTTAAGATTCATAGCCGATTTTTTGTGGCTTCTAGGTGGATGCCCTCCCACCGTAGCACCGGGGACTGAGCAGCCATGTGTCCCGTCTTGTGACAAGCCACGTTCTTTCTGCTCCAAGGTAAGCCTTTTTATGACAAGTCTCTTTGATCTATGTACTAAAATTGTGCTATAAGCATTAATGCTAGCATATCTAGCTAAATGAGTTCTAACTGGAGCAGCGACATGGCTACTTAGCTACATCTGACTAGAGCGGCTACTTTAAGGGCGATGCTAAAAATGCAAAACGTGCAAACGTTTCATGCAATAGAGGCTTTAAGAAGTTTAAATGGAATACCCGGCCTTCAGTCGTAGTAATCTGCGAATAAAATCACCCCCATTGGCTCGTCATTTACATATTTCCTTGGCATTTTCGACCGCCTGCTCATAGCATAGCAGTGCAGTGGGATTTAGTCTTTGCTTTGCTTCATCTCTACTCAAAGAGAGTGATGCGGCGGCGCTTTAGTCAGTCCAGCTGTCTCACCTTGTCATCTGTACACTGTTCAAACCGACCAGCTTTCAAAGCTTTCAAACTTTAATGCTAAAACCACCATCAAAGCCATCCCAGCCGTCATCTCGTACATCGCTAACCGGGTCGAGTCGTATATCGGTGCACCAGTTTCCCCCGATGTTTGTACCAACGTCCTCTTGTGACATCAGAGAGGCACACGAGTGCTAAATTCTTGCAGGAATGACAAAAATTCAGCACCAGTCAACAAATTAGCATCATAATCGCTACGCATTTCATCAGTATTAACATATTTAATGTTTCTATTTTAATGTATAGATATATTTAAAAGTATTCATATATAATAATACATTTTTTTATTATAAAGATTCTATAAAAGATTCTGTTCGTACTTTTCCTGTCATCGGCCTCCAGTGCTGTGAATCAGCCAGGCGAGTTTGTTAGCGTGTGTCTCTGCTGCCCTCTGCAGGAAGGTGTGTGTGTGTGTGAGGAAGGCTACACCCAGGTGCTGTCTCCTGAAGGGCTGCTGCAGCAGTGTACTCAGATCCCCGTGCTGGAGATTCCCACAGCGGGGAGCAAAAGCGAAGACGTGAAGACAAGCCGGGCCGTCGACCCCACCGCCTCCACCACAGACGAGCCGGGCCCGACGGGGCGCACGTGGTACCTCAAACCCTTCGGACCTGGTAAAGGAGGCATTTTTAAATGGATGTGTTTGTTAACACAGGGTTCCCTAAGTTCATAGAATTTCTATTCCAGGCATGGAAAGTCAGGGGATTCCAACATTTTTGAGCCAACTCATGGAATATCCGGGAATTTGCTTTGTCCATCCATTATCTATACCGCTTATCCATCAGGGTCAGGGGTGAGCTGGAGCCAATCCCAGCAGACTTTGGGCGAGAGGCAGGGTACGCCCTGACCCGGCCGCCAATCAGGTGCAGGGCTAACACACAGGCGAAAACCATTCAAGCTCACATTTACACCTATGGGCAACTTAGAGTAGCCAGTTGACCTAACCTGCATGTCTTTGGACAGTGGGAGGAAACTGAAGCACCCGGAGGAAACCCAGTCACCCGGCAGGTTCGAAACCCAGAACCTTCTTGCTGTGAGGCGACAGTGCTAACCACTGCACCACCGTTTGTAGCATGTTGGAATTTATTAAACTGTAAAATTGTCCATACAGTATTTTTCTTTATCGGGTTATTTCAGGCGTTTCCTGTATTTGACAAACGGTTGTCATGGTTACTAGATTTCCCAGCACCCATTTATCCCCTTCCCGCTCGTGAACAACTGGCAATCACTGCGGTTAAGCTATGCAGTCTCCTGTACCTGCTAATGAAGGCAAACATGCCAGGAAAATGCCAATTTCATGAAGAAATGATGACTGCAAAGACGGGATGTAAGGATTGGAGAACGGAAATGCTAAATGTAAAGTCTGTAAAACTATCAAATATAGCAAAAGGAGCCCTTTGTATCCATGCAAACAGAAAGACGCATGCTGCCGGCAAGAAGCTGACAGGAGCGTCATCTATGACCCTTCTCTGCTGTACTGCTGCCCACGCAGTCAGCTAATGAAGCCGCTCCCACCCCCAGTGCCGGTGACTGTGGTATGAGACGTGGTGGAGCACGTCACGGCTTAACATCTGGAAAAGATCCTGGAAGCTGAAATCTTTTAGTGCCTGAAGCTTACTGAGTCCCACTGCTCGTACAGGTGGTCAGAACAAAGCATACTTTTTATTATCAAAGTGTGTCTTAGGTAGCATTAATGATTACTGACAGAATTGAAAACATAGGTAATTTGGTTGTGAGCTAATTACCATTAACGCTAGACAAATTCTTAGCTTCTGTCATTGGTGTTCAGTCAGATATTTCATTTATCAATGTCCATGCAACTGGATGGGCATCTGCACTCCTCCTAATGCTCCAGCATGGAAACGTGACAGTGGAGAGAGGTTTTTCAGTCAAGGTTGAAAACATGCATCTTGTGTGTGATGATTTGAGGTCAGAGGGGGAATTGATAACTTTGTGGTGACTAAGACCTTACTTCAGTCTGCATCCTCGGCGAGACAGCGATACCTCTCTCATCTTGAGGAACAGAGACTTGAAGGAGCAGCAAAGCAAAACATGAAAAGGAAAACTCTCTCTGATGAGAGATCGCTGAACTAAAGAGAAAGAACGCACGCCTCCAGAAAGACGTCTCAGCCATGGAGCAATCTGTTGATGAACGTGCATTAAAGGCAGACAGATAGTCTGTGAAAGTTAAATGTGGAGAAATAAATAGACTGAATGATGAACCTGATGATGAAGGAAAGAAAATCCTTCGGAGCATTTAACCCCTGAAAGCATAAACGCCATAAATGAATTTCTGTAGAAATCATACAGAAAAAGATCTAAGAGCACTTAGAGGGGAAAAGCAAACAAACCAGCACAGAAAGAGAGAGAGACAGAGAGAGCGAGAGAAAGAGAGAGAAAGAGAGACAGAGAGAGAGGAGCAGAGAGAGGTAGAGAGAGAGAGAGGGGCAGAGAGAGAGAGAGAGAGAGAGACAGAGAGGGGGCAGAGAGAGAGAGAGAGAGAGAGAGAGACATAGAGAGGGGCAGAGAGAGAGAGAGAGAGACAGAGAGAGAGGGGCAGAGATACAGACAGAGAGAGAGAGAGAGATAGAGAGAGAGAGAGACATAGAGAGGGGCAGAGAGAGAGAGAGAGCGACAGAGAGAGGGGCAGAGAGAGAGAGAGAGACATAGAGAGGGGCAGAGAGAGAGACAGAGAGAGGGGCAGAGAGAGAGACAGAGACAGAAAGAGAGACAGAGAGGGGCAGAGAGAGAGAGAGAGAGAGAGAGAGAGAGAGAGACAGAGAGAGACTGTTTGATCGTGCTATTTGTTGGTAAAGGCAGTGTTATCCAAACTTCATGTGTTTCAATGTTAATCCAAAGCATGTGGTACTTGTTAAGTTCATGCAAGTATCCAAGGAAGTAATAATATCAGTGTATATTCATTCATTTTCTTCCCATTTTTCGCTCAATATCTGTTGCACAAGGGCCAGTGTGTTCATAAGGGTGTACAGGCCTAGTCGCATGTGATCCTAAACGTGCACTAAGTTTACCCAGAGTACTGAAAACATCTGTGAACTAGTAAATCAAGCTTGCGTATTGAAGGCTTTAAAATACCGTGGCTGGTTTTTGTCTGCTCAGCACAAAGGCAGCCTGTTTTTCTGTTCATTATAGGACATGAAAATTCAACTTTAAAGTCAGATAAAAGTCATGACATCCTGACATTACCACACTATAAGGTTTTACTGCATTGTTATGCTATATTACACTATGACATTACCACACTGACATTAGGTAATGTCATAGTGTAATATAGCATCATAGTGCAGTAAAACCTTATAGTGTGGTAATGTCATGATGTAATACAGCATCATAGTTCAGTAAAATATCATAGTGTGGTAATATCATGGTGTAATAAAGCATCATAGTGCAGTGAAATGTCATAATGTGGTAATGTCATCGTGTAATAAAGCATCATAGTGCAGTAAAATATCATAGTGTGGTAATATCATGGTGTAATAAAGCATTATAGTGCAGTAAAATATCATAGTGTGGTAATGTCATAGTGAAATAAAGCATCATAATGCAGTAAAATGTCATGGTGTAATAAAGCATCATAGTGAGATAAATTGTCAGTATGGTAATGTCTTGGTGTAATAAGTGTCATAATGCAGTAAAATATAATTTGGTAATATCATGGTGTAATAAAGCATCATAGTGCAGTAAAATGTCATAGTGTGGTAATGTCATGGTGTAATACAGCATCATAGTGCAGTAAAATATCATAGTGTGGTAATGTCATGGTGTAATAAAGCATCATAGTGCAGTAAAATATCATAGTGTGGTAATGTCATAGTGTAATAAAGCATCGTAATGCAGTAAAATGTCATAGTGTGGTAATGTCGTGGTGTAATAAAGCATCATAGTGAGATAAATTGTCAGTGTGGTAATGTCTTGGTGTAATAAGTGTCATAATGCAGTAAAATATAATTTGGTAATATCATGGTGTAATAAAGCATCA
>JAQQZR010000019.1:1144510-1160047 GCA_030068235.1 Notoglanidium macrostoma
GGCTGTGTTGAAGAATAACGGTGCTCGGACCGAATACTGACTTTAACGCTCGTTAGAAGGATACAAACTCTCTTTGTGTTATATTCTGTATTTACATGTGTGTTTGCAATAAATCACTGCACCTATTGTTTCATTTTCTTAGCAAAATATAAAGAAACGAGGGGTGGGGGGGCTCAATACTTTTGCACAGTACTGTATATACGTATGTATATAAAGCATTCGAGCACATCAATATAAAGCTGTGATGAAAATGAATCCCCGCCTTCTGACCAATCGGGGTCAATAACTCAACAGTGCTGTAGTATAATATAGTCCTGTATGTATATCAGTGTTTTATTTATACAATCGTTTGTATTTATACATTCTTTTTCAGCGCATTTGGAGACATGGACAGCGGACACTAGTACGTATATAATTAATTAATTATATAATAACAGTCAAGCATTATTGTCCGAGAGAAAAATAATGATTAATTGTCTGTATAACGTGTGTGTTTTTTGTGTCAGCGGTTACGCTCGGGAGTACTTCGATCGCTTCGTCCAGAGTCAGGACTCCTCAGTTGTGAATAAATTTCAGCAGAAATATTGGAAGACCAAACAGACGCTGATCAAAGTGACGGGGAAGAAGGAAGACGAGCATGTGGTCGCCTCGGACGCAGACCTGGATGCCAAGCTGGAGGTGGGAGTCGAGTGATGGCTGACGTTAGGCCTTAAATCTGAGCTTTGTAAACATACTCTAACTGTATTAGTCATATAACACTCGTTTAATGGGATTTCTTTTCAGGTTTTCCACTCGGTGCAGAGGACGTGCATGGAGCTCCTCAAAGTGATAGAACAGTACCAGAGGAGGATCTGTGGTATGTAGTTTTTAAAATATCTTGTTGATTGATTTTCTAGAACAGCAGCTCTGACAGCTCTCAGAGCTCGGTGCAGAGGATTCTGGGAGGAGTGAGCCGGCCTCTTCAATGCACTCTTTTAATCGCATTACCGTTTCTATAGTAACGGCTCATTCACGGAGTCTTGATGGAGTGACGTTTTCTGTGAGGAGATTTTAATTTGAATATTTAGAGTAAGAGGTAAAGCAGGACTGAGGGGTTTATGGGTTTGTGGTTTCTCAGACAGTAACTTGGCAAGCTGCGAAGTCTTATTAACTTGAAGGCAGGGGATAAAGAGAGGCTGTAACATTTGAAGATGATCATTAATTGTAACAACAAACATATCAAAATGATGCCATTTTATGAACTCGCCCCCACGTGAGCATGTAACATCTGCTCCTTTAATTTGATCTTATTGCGGGATCGTACGTGACTTACATACGGAGTTATGAGGCGAAGAAGATGTTCAGTTCAGAGCAGCGCAGCGCAGTGCACTTCATTCAGTCAACGGTGGAGGCACCGGTGGGAGCAGGTTGCTGCGGCGATGTTAGAAAATTACTGTAGCGCGAGTTGAGATTGTTCTGAACATTTCTATATAAAACGCATAGGTATAATGTTCCATGCAAGTGCCTTTAAAGGCGAATTTAAGAATTTTTGAGAAAATGCCTTTGGGTCTCAAAGGGTTAATAAGGTAAAGAAAATTGTTAGTGTTGTTAAATTGCCGTGGTTTAGCATCGTGACGTGCGGTTACAGGAATGAATGCCTTCTGTCGTTTCCCTGTCGCAGTTCTGTCTCAGGAGGAGAACGAGCTGGGGCGCTTCCTGCGCTGTCAGGGCTCTCAGGACAAGAGCCGAGCGGGGAAGATCATGCAGGCGACAGGGAAAGCGCTCTGCTTCTCCTCCCAGCAGAGGTGTGTGTTAAATGAAGCTACACTCGTGACACACCATGTACACACACGGAGCATGGAGTACAGAGACTCCTCTCAATTATCACATACATAAACAATTATGTATTGCTGTTTGTTTATCTTGGCGAATGTGAATATGTTTAAAGGGGTAATGGTGCATAAACCTAAACATTAATTTGCTGGTGTTACTGGTAAAAAAAAAACTCCTGCGAACTTGTTAGCTTATTTGTAGCTGTTGTTGTTTAGCTCTGCTCACTCTGCTCCTGAGCTCCGCAGGATGGCGTTGCGTGTCCCGCTCTGCCGCCTGTACCAGGAAGTGGAGACGTTCCGCTACAGAGCCATCTCGGACACCTGGCTCACGGTGAACAGGATGGAGCAGGCGAGGACCGAGTACCGCGGAGCTCTGCTGTGGATGAAGGACGTCTCGCAGGAGCTGGACCCCGACACACACAAGCAGATGGAGAAGTTCCGCAAGGTCGGTCACGTGAGGGGAATGAGAGTGGGCTCGGTCTTTTCAAATCCCACCAATCCTATCGCACACCTACCTGCCATCCAAAGGCTCACATGATTATTACAGATCTATAAAGAGTAAAGCACTAAACCAAAACACAAACCACCCTGTTAATGTAAATTAAGAACTTAGGTTGCTGTAATTATATTAAATATTATTAAATATAATATCTCTATCTATAATACAAAATAATATCTAGTAATTGTATTATTACAAACTGACTAGGAGTTAGTAGTTTGTTAGCCAGTATATCGTGACTCATATCGCGTATTGTAGAAACGTCTTTAAGTAGCGTGATCCGATGTTTTGACGTGACTCAGCGCCACGTTTTCGCGTCTTTCCCCCGTGCAGGTTCAGGCTCAGGTGCGTCTCACTAAGACCGGCTTTGACAAGCTGAAGAGCGACGTTTGTCAGAAGGTGGATTTACTGGGAGCCAGTCGATGTAACCTGCTCTCTCACGTCCTCACTAACTACCAGGTGCGTGTCTGTACGTGGATCAGGAGTCCCTTTCACCTTTACAGCTTCTAATCACTTCCAGATGTTTAGTGTTTGTCTTTTCCTGATTTTCAGACCACGCTGTTGCATTTCTGGGAGAAAACCTCTCACACCATGGCCGCCATTCACGAGAGCTTTAAAGGCTGCCAGCCGTACGAGCTCTCAGCGCAGAAGGTCGGAGACTCACCACGTCCTTACTTAATAAAGATAATGGCTTATTAACACGTGAGAACGAGAAGTCGTGGAAGTGTGTTATGAAAGCGCGATCAGACTGGAAAGGAGCTTGGAGGGAAAAACAACCCGCTGTCTGTTTTAGTTCAGATGTAGACACTAGAAACGTTTATTAGTCATTACTGTAACTAACGTCTGTACCGAACATCTATTTTACTGTCCGGGCAAAAATGTTCAGTTTGTGCTTTCGGCTTCGAATAGCACATGTCAGGAATTAAAATAGTCTCTAAACAGCTGCATTAAAAGAAAGTTTAATAAAAGCATACTTTATAATGAAGTAAGGAAGCGCGTAAACAAGAGTGAAACTGTAAACGGAAAAAATATCCGTGAAGAAAAATGATTAGGTAAAAGGATAAATACCTATTACATGAATAGAAAAGAAATAGTGGTAAGGACGGGGAAATGTGAGGGTTAAAAGGGGAAAATGGGATTTAAAACACACCTTCCCGAATTCATTAATGGAAGACATCATTTCTTAATTCCTGCTTGTTTGTCCGTTTGTTTGTTTGTCATGCGATCAATCAGAGACGCTTGCTTTTTCTCATACGCAGGAGAATAAAGGATCTGATCTGGGAGCAAAGAAACGCACCAAGAAGAAAACCAAGACGAAACCCGAGGACGAGGCATCGAGTCCCGCCGTAGAAGACACGTGAGAGACGTTTTCTCCTACGGTACTGTACGTTTCCTGTTTTGCTCAGCCGGACATCTGACGCGAGTGTTCGCTGTGTTCACAGGCTGATTTCAATAGACGACGAGGATCCGAACGAGGACACGAACGAGTCAGGTAGCGATCCAGGACGTACACTTCAGGACGCGGGGGGAAATAATCAGCTTCAGGGTGGTGACAGTAACCGACACGGCGTTAATCAGCTTTGCTATAACAACCTCCTGTTTACCAATTCCTCTTCTAGCGCAGCAAAAAAAAACGAGTACTTTTTATCCATTTATTTATACATTTAGTCTTGTGGAAACAAGTTACGTAAAACACATTTTTTTACTTGCAGTAATATATGTTCAATCTAAGTAATTATATTGGATTGGTTAATAATTGATTGTTTTACAACCTACAATAAGAAAAAAAATCATTATTAATATCAACAAGCTTTTACACCTACAGGTCATTATACTGTAGTTCTGTACATGATGTTATGATTATTATTAATGTTATAAGTCATGAACTGTAGCACTACAGAAGTAATGAATTGCAGTATTATCGGAGATTTATTCAGGAAAATGTAAAGCATTATTAGCCTGATACTGGTAATGTCAGTCGTCCTTGTTCGGAAAGCAACTGGCATAATTAAAAGATTAATTTTAGAATGAGCAAAACGAAGATGTGGCGTGAATGTCCGGCGTGTGTTTAGGAGCCGGCGTCAGAGCTCAGGAGAAGGACGCGCTGTGCACGCTCACGGAGATCCTCGGCTCCAGCTCGGTGGAGGACGGAGATTTCTCCTGGGAGTGGAGGGACGTGTCCGGGGAGGACGAGAGTCTGGACGGAGGGACGTCAGCGCTCACAGATGCTCAGCGTGAGGAGGAGGAGGAGGAGGAGACGTCATTCTTCCTCCCGTCACAACTCCTCGATCAGAACATCCACAACCTGCAGTCTGCCGTGTCGGGTACCAGAACAGAAACAAGTCGTTCCTGCTAATGCTTAGTGATTGAAGAGAAACAAACACACACGATATAGCTCTGATAATGTGTTTATTATTAATAATAATAATAATAATAATAATAATAAGGATGATGTGCAGTATTATCAACATTAGTTTGCAATAATGACATTATCCCACTTATTACACAGCTACTTACTAAATCAGTCAATTAATTTAATCAGTTAATCTTTTTTAAAAGTCCTACGTTCGGTACTGCGTCCATAGCAACCATGTAGCCTTCTTAAGATTAGCCTATTGAGGGATTAAAGTGAACGTTAAAAGAAACATCCGTCATGGTGATTTCTGATAGAATGACATTTTCTCGGGAATGAGCTGACGTTGTTATACAGATTGTTAAAGCAACAACATTTACCGGACATCTTCCTGCGGATCGACGTGATCAGAACCGTGTCCACTGCAAAATAACAGTCTTGTAACCGACCAATCAGAATCGAGTATTCAAGAGTGCTGTGTAATAATAATGAATAATACACTCCCACTGTCATTGCAGATTGGATTAATCCACAGAGCTCCTCGGGGCCGAGCGATCAAACTGCGGGAGCCGATCAGATCCCGTCCAGACCGCCAGCGAGAGGTACACACGCTGCGAGAGCACCTCGTACACATCATCTTATCTTATCTTTACTTTTATTCCCGAATATTAATTATGTGTGTATATAAGATTGTGGCACTGAGGTTAAGCGCTGCTCTGGATTAAGTCAATTAAAGTTTATCTGCTAATCCAGTTAAACCCATGAGTCTGTATGGATCCTTCCTGTTTGACATCAGCTGGGTTTTGGCGCCCGCTACAGACACAGATTTCAGTTCTTGGACGTTGCATCCTGCCGTCACTCGACTCCGCTTGCATTGTCCATATTTCTTGTTTTTAGCCCGACGAATCAGTCAGGTAGACTCTCCGAATGAAAAAGTGCATTGTGGGGATTTATGTACCCTGTGTAGAGCTCCACCGTAAATGATTTCACACGTGACGATAAACAAGAGGAAACGTCTGAATAGTGCACAGCGCAGTGAATCGGGTACAGGAATTAAATCAGGAAATGAGAAAGTTCTAGAGATTCTAGAAGAATGAATCCAGAGCAAGGTTTTAATAAAGGTTAAGGGTTTGCGGTTGAGTTGTTAAGGTTTAAAATGCAACGAAATTAAAATAATATGAAAGTTTTCCTTGATTAGCCCTAAATGTTTTTAATTACTGATTGTCAGTGCAGTCACAGGAGTTTGTATGGTTCTCTCTCTGTGGGTGTGCGCGTGTGTGCGTGTGCGTGTGATGTACAGACCGCAGTGGAGGTGTGAAGGATCGCTCTGCGTGGTTTAACCTGTTCGCTGATTTGGATCCTCTCACCAACCCAGACGCAGTCGGCAGAACAGACAAGGAGCACGAGCTCTTTACTGCCTAAGAGCCGAGTCCTTCTAGTAAACTCCGTCCCCTCAGCAGCCATCTTATACCCCTTTTCCACCAAGGCGGTTCCAGGGCCGGTTCGGAGCCAGCCAGGAAAACTGACACTTTAACATTTTGCTGGTCTGGAACCAAGAACCGCTTACTTCAGGGGCTAGGGGCGGGATTATCATGACCAACGAGCCCGACTAAAACTTCGTGACAGACGTTTTTTTAAAAAGGAACGCTAACGTAGCATGTAGTCTGCCTAGTCGCTCAGAGTTCGCACTGCTGGGAGAGCAGAGACGTGTACAGACGTGTGCAGTGATGTAATAAAAGAAAACCGCTTCTTAGAACTCCAAACCAGAACCACCTGGTTCACGTTGGCGGAAAGGGGGTCTTAGGGACGCTCACGTCTTCTTAAAATGAATGAAAACAGATGAACTATATGATTGCGGTTGATGACGCTGATTTAAACTGGCAGGTAAATTCTGTGGTCTTCGGCTCAAATAACACAAAACACACACGTTTTTCAGGTTGCCACGCTGTTGTTAGCTACATCAGCCTCTTCGCTTCAGTTCAGGCATCAAACATTGACTACATTTGGGATTGAGTGGGAATTTACCAGTTCCCAGTTCCCTAATGTGTTCCTACGTCATATAAGAACCAGATCTCATAAGAATGTTCGTCGTCGTTGTTTATATTTGAACGCTAATGGAGGTTTAAAAAAAAAAAAAATCACCGTGGCCTCGTTATAACAGCTGTGTGAACGTTGAATCGTTCCTCATGCTTTTAGCGTCAACCTCTGTGCAGTTTAGTACTCCATGCACTCCCAGGACACGTCACGTCACTCTCCGATTGACGATGCTACTGTAAGTATCCCTGCCCGGTAAAATTCTCACGCCGAACCACAGATATGACGTCATTACAAAACTGACACCGAATATGTCGAGAGGATTTAATGACCAAAACCCGAAGGAACGTCTCGTAACACTTTCCACGGAGGCCGTATTTACATGTTAATGACCTATGAAAACATTCATAACGTGTCATAATGACCTTCTACATGTTGCTATTTATGGATATGTTTATAATTATTTTTGATTATTTATTAAGATGCATTACCGTTTATATCAATGTTATGCATTATGAATTGTTAACACCTAAGTAGTGTTCATAACACGTCTGGCATTGTAACAGAACCTGCCGCAGAACCTTCCAGTGTGTTTACTTTCAGACAGATTGCTTTTTGTATTATTATTATTATTATTATTCTCATATACTGTACATAAATGTGACTTCATAAAGAGCATGAATTGAATATATTATGAAATAAAAGGTTGTTTACAATAGAAATGTCCGTCTCATACGCTCGGGCGCAAAAGTTTACGTACCCTCAACCAACAAGTAAAGTGTGTATTACGATATGAATGTTTCTGGTGCTGTATGGATTTATGCTTTTCACGACGGCGTCGCTGACTCGTTTCCGAGTCGCCTTCTCATGCGACGGACACCGATTTGGGAAATCGCTGACAAAGTCTCTCTTGTATCAGTCTCTGATTACGGTAAAACCACATGCGCTCAAACATGACGTACAGAACCTATTCATGACCCTGTATTTTGACATCAAGTGTCAATTACGTCATCAAGATAACGGCGTGGACTTCCGCAATGTCTAGCGTGTGCACTTTTCCGACAGGGGAAACATTAAGAGAGAGAATCCCTGGTGATGGAACGGCTGTTTACAGCTGCTATAGCGCGAGTAAGAGCAGGTAGCAACCTGCTTGAGCAACGTCCACCAGATGGCGCTGCTGCACAGTACACCTGTGTTCGGAAGAGGGAGAAGAAGAAGAGTTTGAGCCGCTCACCTGGAGACACGCCATCATCCTGCACGCACCTGAGGCACAAACAAAAGGTAAACATTTTCAATCTTCTAAAACTTTATATACTTCATATAAGTTTAAATTGATGTGTATGTTTTAGGTTTGGTGTAGAGGTGAGTGTGAGTGCAAACAAACACATTTTCTGGGGAGTATTTTTGGTGTGAGGAATATTTTTACTAGTACAGTTAAACATGGAAAGCAAACCACACACACACACACACACACACACACACACACACACACACACACACACCCTGCTAACTGCAGTAACCTAATTTAAATAATTTTGTAAAAATTGCAGCAACAGAAAACATTCTTAACTGTAGAAGCTAAACCTATAAAATCAATTCTATATTATTGCTGCTTCCTGCAACAAGGAAGTGTTTTGTTTTTTAAAGATTTTATTAAGCAAAGTAAATGTGATAGCTTTTAAACTGTAGTAAACACTTGTGTAACACTAACTCCAGGGTCTAAATTAATATTTTTATATTAAAAAAAAAAAAAACACATTTTTTAAATTTGTAAAACAAAATGTACTATGAGTTTTTTTTTTTGTTTTTTTTTTTTCTTTGTGAAAAAAAAAAAAAAATGCTGTAAAGTTCACTGTAAATATCAACCGAGTGCTGGAGCAAACTAGAATATAAACTATAATTTTTACAAAAAGATGGAAATAAATAAAAAAAAAAAAAAAACAGGAACTAGATATTGAATAGGTGTTTTTTTTGTTGTTGTTGTTTTTAAAGATAAACCTCAGTCGTGTTTTAAGTAAGACTTGCACGTCTAACACTAGATTTATTTGATATATTTTTATCACAGCAACAAGAGAATTCCTTTTTTTTTTTTTTTTTTTTTTGGTAAAAGAACATCAGTATTTTTTAAGTGAACAAAAGAAACTACAACCAAAATCAAATGCACATAAATGGCAATTTAATGTTGATACTACAGCAACTAGATTTCCAAAGGGTGCTTATTATTATTTTATTTAAATGATTTTTTTTTAAAGATAAGTGAATGTTGCTCGTGTAAATGCACTATTTAGTGTTTTATTATTTCTCAGCCACTAAATTTTGGAAAAAAATTTTTGTTGCTGTTGTAAATGGTAGCACAGGTTAAACTATATATTATTTATTTATATATTTATAATGAATTGTTATCAGTTAAATTAATATTCTACTTAAATATGGTGTGAAATATTTAATCTATTATCTCGTGAAATGTCGTGCACGTGTTTTTACACGTGCGATTCCTACAGTCAGAAATGATCGATTGGCTACTTTTTTATTTACAGAAATAATGAAACAAAAAATTTACCCAGGTTATTACTTTCGAAATCTATAGCTTTTTAGGTAGAAATAAAAAGTGAATGGTTTTCTTTTCTTTTTGGGCAAAAATCTGATTTCTTAACAAAGTAGGAACATTAGAACGTCGTGTAGTGCATTTGCGTTATTGAACTCCTACAGTTAAAAGCAAATTTGAATTCTTTACATTTGTAAAAATTCTGTAAAATGTAACAATTTTAAATAAAAAAAGCAAAAGCAAAAAAAAATTCCAACAAATTAGCAAAACTAGTTTTTATCTATCTAGTTACAGCAAAGTCATTTACGCACTTGTTAAAGAGGTGAAGACGCTTAAACAGCCATTCAAATGCGGCAAATTCCCTGTAAGATGTTTATTTAGCGTTTCTGGAAGGAGTCTCCGGTGTTAGTGTGTTTGTAACAGTCAGAAATCAAGCTGTAACTTTTCCTAATTAAAGCTGTTACTTGTTTGTAGACTAAATAGAAATAAATAGGATTGTTTTGTGTAATATGAACCTTCATTCTTTATAATTGCGTGTCAAACCTTCTGCTCATGTAGACAATTATTATTATTGTTTAAAATGATTTTGAACGCAGTTTTATTTATAAATACTTTCACAGAGCGATCTGAGCATGCCCAGCGCAGCATTGTTCCTCGTGCCCCACCCACCTGCCTCCCCGCCCCTGGGCTCCAGGCTCCGCCCCCTTCCAGTAACAGCAGCTCAGTGGTGCAGGAGTAGATCATGCTGATGCCTGGAGGTGGAAACGCAGAGCCAGATCTAGCTCTGGTGTGTGTTTAATATACTACATTTACAGAGTTTCACCTCCACCTCAATTAATGAGTTAATGCTTATTATTCAAAAATAACACTGACATTTAAAATACATTTATTTTGACTACAAAGAAAGCCATCACACCAAATTATCATATCCATGAGTTGGTCATTTCTTCTTTATTAATGTGTGTGTGTGTTATTGCTGTCTCAGGAGGGTCAGTATGTGAAGTTCAGCAGTGCCCCAGCACTGAAATCCAAGAGCCTCAACACCGCCACGGTTGTGCGTGAGATCAGCCAATATGACGAGCTCAGCAACCCCAGAATGAACACAAACCCCCAAGAAAGCACGAAAGGTACTAGAGATGAGTTCTGCCACTGTGTTTCATTTTAAAGGTGCAGTTTGTAATTTCCAAATTATAATTAAAAAAAAAAAAAACACCTCACCACCCATCTTTCCTTAAAACTACTTTTGCCATTTATGTTCTCCAGGTTTCCACTCTGTGCATAGAGCTTCTGGGCCAGAAAAATTGTAACAAAATCCTGTTCGATCCGTTGTATTGTGATATTGCAGGTCAAACTGGTTCTAAGGCCTTTATGATGATGAGCTATGAATACTTGGAAAAATTACATACTGCACCTTTAAATCCTTTTATTTTATTTTCCCTCAACTATGTGATCAGTGTATTTAAATACATATTGAAGGTCAGCCATTATACACATTTGGTGTACTTCTATCAGTTTGCTAATCTGTAAGTGGATTTTTAATGATGACTGAGCATCCCTAAATATAGTCCATATTTTGTTGAACTTTTATTACCAATTAATATTTTTAAACTGGTATTAAATCACTGCAGGACATTTATTAACTAAATTAATTGCTTTTTAATAGGAACTATCTGCTGGTCATTTTGAGTCACCCAGAGAGTTGGGAAGGGGCTAAAAAAATCAATCGCCCCGCTGAGAGACCCGGTGCAGCACTCTGAAAGCAGAGCAGCGTTTATCTGAAGTGGTGCTGAAGCCCTGCATGGTTCTGAAGCAGTCCAGTATCGCCGAAGATGAGCATCATGGGCCGATGGTCTACAAGTGATGAAGTAGACCGCCGCTGCTTTATAGTTTCTACACCACAGGGGTGTCAAACCTTCTCCACGAGGGGCAGGATTTCATTCCAATCAGGCAGGAGCTACATCTCTGATTCCACCTTGCTGATCTCAGCTTTCAATGGACTCCGGTGTGGCTTCTGCTTGGCTGGAATGATGCACCTGCCCTTCATGGAGAAGGTTCTGATGCACCTTCTATACAAGGACAAGCATGCGCGAGGTGATGAGCGATGCTGAACCCTTGCTCAAAACTGGACTTTATAAACAGGAGCAAAAACTGTTAAACACACACAAGTGTCAAACTCGAACACCGTCTAGCTGATTCCAGTGAGTCTCTTTACATGAAAGTGAATTACAACCATGACCTGCAGCAGCTTTTTTTCCCTTGCATGAGGAAATCTGCTTCAAGCCACAGAGAAAGTACACATCATCTCCCCAAAGGGGTTTGTTAGTGCGTTCACAGGTACAGTCTATCTGCATGAAACCCTGGCGTGCAGGGCTACAGCTTGTCTGAAGGCACCAGGTTCCCTGTCGTGTCCAGCTGCATGCATTTACACGTGCACGCTGAAACTGGACACTCGCTGTGGTCTCTGGAGGAGAGAGGGGAGACATTTTAGGAGTAGTTTATGTTAAATAGAAGCATCTTTAAACTTCAAATAAAAGTATTTGTGCTAAATGCTTGTTTAAAAATGCACAGCTCCTTCAGTCCATTTGCAAATGTTTACCATTTGTAAATTATTAATGAGCAAAACATTACTTTTTATCTGTTTACAGTTGCATTTTAATATTGTGGATAATGGAACCGTGCTCACCTGAACCAGCTCAGCATGTGACCCGCGTGGCCGCCATGGCGACAGTTGTGGCACCAAGTGAACCAGTTGTTGAACTGCGCGAGCTTCTTGTCTCTCGGGAGGTCGACTTTCTCATCGGATTTCCCCAAACCTGGTCAAAGTCACAAAACCTCATATTATTTCACCAATAAAAGGGAAGAAATACAGGCTAAAATTGTGAGAGCTATTTTTACTCCACAGACATTAAGCTTTCATTCCTGCGCAGTTATACAACGTTAGCTCCTGCACTAGAATGCCACTAGAGTAGAGTTTGCTGCTGATCGGGTACCTATGCAGGAGGACACCGGCGTTCCCATGTTCATGAGGCAGAGGGCGCAGCGCGGCAGCGGTTTTCGGCAGCCCGGACAGCTGGTGACCTTTGACTTGGTTGGCGAGCCGCTGACCCCGTACTGGCTGAACCCGCGGCCCTGGTGGGGCATAGCGGAGCAGCTGAAGGATATGGACTTCCCACAGAAGTTACAGCTTACAAACACCTGCACAGGAGGAAACAACGGGACATCTTTTAGAACCTCTTCATGTCCACGAATAAGGAAAATCTCTTAGAGCAAGAGTGAGGAGGGACAAATCTGAGCTCCTGCCTGAGCGAGAGGTTTAGAGCTGGGGTCGAGTTTGCTCCTGTGGATGTCAAATTCGGCCCGTTTGTGCCAGAACCTCCAGGCATCTAGCAGGTTACGGTAGTTCTCGATCCAGCACTGTACGCGTGTGTCCTTCACCACTTCAGCGCTCGAGCCCTGACAGACACACACACACACAGCACTATTAAAGCAGAAATCTCACTTGCATATTTGTTAAAACAATTCAGCATTTAGAAATTTCCTTAATCCCTCATGTGTTTTATTAAAGGATATTTTAACCTAACCGATGAAACGATCAATTTAATTAACTGAAAACAATAAAAAATTGAATATCTATTAAATTACATTGTTTCAGCATGATAAAAATTAAATTTTAGTAATTGGAATGTATATAAAGTACATAAAGTCTGGGTACAACATTGTAATGTTAAGTAAATAAATTTGTAAATTAAAAACTCATAGATGGAGCTTTCTGTTCTTTTGTCAGCCCAGACCATCACATCCAAATTCCTCTGACTGATGATATCGGCTACAGGTCGGAGAGGTTGTCCTACCCTGAGCATGCAGAAACTAGCGGTCTGTACGTCTCTTGTGCGGTCCACGTAGCTCTCCATCAGATCCACGCCGTCCTTCGTCAGCCCCGTCAGCAGAATGCCCTCCAGATTCCCCGCCTCCTTCATCTCGTTGGTCAGTTTATCAATGTACCGGGACAGCTGAGACCATAAAGTACCAACACAAATAAACTGAATTAAATAAATAAATAAAGCATGTTCGTTTCAGTAATAAAAAAAAAACATCCTTTAAAGGACAAACTGGAAACTTACTAACTGTCTAGCTAATGAATCCTTAAAAGACTGATAAACCTATTAACTCTGTGTATAACTTTCAACATGTACTGCAAAAATGTTTTTAAAATAATAATTAAAGCGCAAATAAGTACTTAAGTATGACAGTACGTATACCTAAATTCATCAATAAGGAAGTATGAAAGTACTTAAGTATGTAAGAATGTAATGTGAGAACACAAGTGGAAAAAATAAATGGTGTACATTTTAGTAATGAATAAAAATATATCCTTGAAAGAAACTCTGGGTAAAACATTAAAATGTATTCTGAAAAGTACAACAAAAATAAGCATTCAACCAAACTGTTGTATATTAAAATGTATAATGAACAAAACAAATAAATAAAACAGAAACTAACAGCTGAGTAAAAGGTTTTTACCTGACTGTCGTTGAGGAACATACAGGCGAAGGCCACGCGGTCTCTCACAGCCACGCGACTCTCATACTGTTACACACAGACAGATCCTGACTTAGAGCCACTTTCACCCGTTACGTTACATGCTGTGTTCTTAACACTGACGTGCGTCTCGTTACGCACCAGCACTGCGTCGTACGCCCCAGGTTCACTGGTGAGGAAGGCGAACATGGCGCTCAAGTAGGGCTTCTTCAGCTGCAGTCTCAGCGTGCTGCACATCTCCCTCCACAGAGACGCTTTCTCATCCGTGTAACCCGACAGAGCCATGGCCACCACGTTCAAGTTCAGGTCGGCTGGAGAAAACATCGACACGGTGAACGCTGCACATATACGCGTCGCATATAAAGAGAACCGGCTGTATTTTTGGTTAGGAGTCATTTGTATTATACACCGTGTCAGCAAAACACTCCAGGAAAAGAAGAATTTGTATAAATATTTTAATACTAGATATTAATACAAGTCACGTTTGGCCTCTACAGTTACGGTAAGAGGTGCTCAAGGTGGCGGCCGTTAGCTTCCAGACATTTATTTTATTCCTGAAGTGTGTATACATTATTTTTTGGCGGACTCTGTATTTATACTTTTAACATCTTTTTCATTTTAAGACCGAGAAGTTTTTAAAGAGAAAAATGAAAAGGATCTGATGGTATCGAGAGCTGCTGGTAGTTTCAGAAAAGAAAAATCGGTGTTGTGTGGCCTTTCTATTGTCTTATACGTCACTGTAAACAAGACATTTGGACCTTTTTGGTCTCGGAGCTGTTAACGTTTCAGACAAACCATCTAACCACATTCGGCATCTCGCGCACAAGCACTACGCACTCGAGTAGAGGTGCACAACGTCAAATAAAGAAATAATAACGGATAAGTCTATATTAAAGCAATATACCGCCCAAGACTCAATAACTAAGTCTAATAAGATGAGGCATGTTCCACTGTGTATTTTTGTAGCAATTCCTCCAGAGTAAAACCTTGGATATTCGCAGGTACATTAATCTGTTTTCACTGGTCAGCATTTTAACCTGACCGGAATGTGAATCCCTTCGATGTGTTTATTTTGCTAGTACACTGAGCGAAATCAAAAGAAACCATCTCATTGGAAAAATTTTTTTTTTTTTTTTAATATGTAGAGATGTGTGTAGAGAGGACACGATACCAACATTTCTTTTCTAATATCGATTCCTTGTGTATCAGCTGATATTGATGCCCGTCTGATTACTTTACAATATACTACGTTTTAAAATAATAATACAAACTGCTGTACTTGGAAAAAAAATTACGTAGTTAAAAACATGACCTATACAAAACCGCGGATTTTTTTTTTTATTCAGTTAAACACTTGCTAACATAACACGGTGCATATAACTTCATTTTAAAGATCAATCCTAAACTAAAATATAATCAGGTCTCTTCATGTAAATGTTTTCCATTCTTTACAGAATCGGATCATTTTTTTTCCCCTCCACCATATTTTTTACCTGGTGTCCCGTCGGTGCGTTCTCTAATATGGTGCTTTCTAAAGAATTGCATTTCTCCTGAGTGTAGAGAAGTAACATTGCAAAGTTTTTTAATCACTTTTTTTTTCTTTTAATGCTGAAATTTTTTTTTACGTAAAAACAAATCCATCCATCCATTATCTATAGCGCTTTATCCGTCTGGGTGGCGGGGAACCTGGAGCCAATCCCAGCATCTTGGGGTGAGAGGCGGGGTACACCCTGGGCAGGTCGCCAGTCCACCACAG
>JAQQZR010000019.1:1172066-1183932 GCA_030068235.1 Notoglanidium macrostoma
AAATAACACAGCTCGTCACGTTACCGAGAAACCACAAAGTGTAAACTCCTCTGTCCAGAAAATGTCAGGAAAAGTTACAACTTTAGCGCTGACTGTTACAAAGCGCTGACACTGGAGACTCCTTAACTCTAATGTTAAATAATAATGTAATGTAATAATGTAAATGTTAAATAAACATCAGCTTACAGAAAACGTCACCATTACACCCTATCTTTATCTGTTTTCATGGCATCATACAAATCCCTGGGTAAGCTGTTACTATAGAAACGGTAACGTTTGAATTACAGCTACACTTCTGTCAGAGCTGCTGATACACGATATTAATAAACAACGTCTGTCCAGAATTCTATATCATTGTGTTACTAAACATCATCCATTTTTGTAAATGTATAGGAATAAAAATCTAATTTTCTAAGATTAGAATTTGTCCTCATTATACTGCTGAAATTCTTTAAGCACACAATTTCCACTCGTTGCGCATGGTCAGTGAAGCTGTGAGTGTCTTCTAGGGTAATAGAGGAGAATGTGGAGCTCCTGGATCAAAAGGAAATAAGGTATGTGGTCCTAAACTACATCGTAGACCTTTATTAATGATGATTATATATTCAGTTAGAGCACCGAGATGAAATATTGTACTTCTCAGGGCGTTGAAGGACCTCCAGGACCGAGAGGAGTCAAAGGACAGCAGGTAAAACTCAAATAATCGTGGTTTAGACCCATGTCTGCACTTGTTTTTACACTAAATGGAGCATTGTAGTTTTGTATATTTTATTGCTGGTGAATTAAGCCATAGGAGAAGTACTCGTCCTCCGTCCTGCACTTATGGAATGTGAGAAGCGGATCACTCGTAATCCTGCACCAACGAGCATGTTAACACAGAGAATGCAGACATTTTTTTAGACTTTGTTCACTAGGATTAAAGCAAGGACAGAGAAATGTAAACATGTCTGGCTTTGCACATGGTGGGAGAACCAGCGTTATTATAGCGCTACAGCTGGGCCTAAACATCGCAGTCCTCATTTAACATGACTTGATTTCATTTTATTTATGTTATATTAAGTAATACATACATTGATTACCTGTAGACTATAATTTATACTACTGTTATATACAGTACGATTGTTCCACAATAAGATTCCTGTCACTAAATAAAGAACAACAACTCTCCCAGGGTTGTGCTTTAGTAGGAAATTAATCAACAATTTTTCATTCTTGATCCGGTGTGATGAAGCGAAGTCACTATTACCATCCCAAAGTTGACTAATTTTCAATAACCTCACGTCCCGAAGTCATTTATTCTTCTTACATCACATAGAATTTTTGATACATTGTACGTTTTAATCATTTATACTTACATTGATTGTTAATTGTCTAAAATAATATACGTTATACCAGCTATAAACAGTCATCCCTTCACCATTCTTTCATTTTTCTCTGCCAAAAAAAAAACAAAACCCTTAGCTTGTCATATTACTGAGGAACTGTAAAAAATACCAAAGAAACAAACAAACAAAAAACTTCTCTGTCCTGAAGATGTCAGAAAACATCTTAGGAAAAAAAACTGAAAAAAGTTACAACCTTACATCTGAGTATTACAAAGTTCTGACACTGGAGATTCCTTCAATACATGATACTGACATTAATATTCAACCATACTTTGAAGCTGCATTACTGACATAGACGCTGTTATATAAAACGCATCAACGCCTAGCCGTAGTATATTACCTGTTTACTTTTTGTGTTTTTTTTTTTTTTTTATTCAGGGGCCCCAAGGGCCACCAGGGGACGAAGGACCTGAAGGACAGGAAGGCCCCAAAGTAAGAACAGTTTACTGAAATTCTATGGCAGGAAAGAGATTGATGTTCATTGCGCAATACGCAATACAGTCGGGCTTTATTGCTTTTATTGTGAGATTTATCTGTGGAATATCTATGGCTGGCATTTCGAGGGGGATTCCCTATCATAGAAACAGAGCTGTGTGGGCAAGCACCATTACACAAAGAGAGCTTTGAGAATATTCCAATCCATACCATGTTCAGATCTAAGTGTGAATGAAAGCTAGCTTTATTTTCAGAAAAAGGTCAATGGAGTACATTCTAATTTTGAAGGAGACAGAATATTCATGGCACCTGACCTGTCACACTTACAGCAGTGCCAGATCTGAAGAAGAAAAATGGTCTGCAGGCTGGTCTTTGTGGTCATATATAGATTCATATATAGATTTCTAATGTATGCACAATTATACTGAAGACATTTTGTGAAATGTTTTAATATTTTAATGTTTATGCAAACCGTCCAGCTAACATTAGCAATCTGTTGCTCTGGTCTTTACTCATAAGTAAGATCATCAAAAGACGTTTCCAAAATCAGGTCATTGACATTAGTGTCTATCAGCTAAGCTGTTAACTAGCTAGCTTCTACGTAATTCATCTGCAAGTCTTAATGTTTAATGTGCATGTAGGGAGATCGTGGACTTCCTGGTGCAACTGGACCTCGAGGGGATATCGGCATCGGATTTCCTGGTCCTAAGGTGAACTGATGAGATTTATGTTTATGTAAAGATTAAAATTCATGATCTAGGTTTAGATTCACTTCTTTAGTAAAAACAAATAAAGGGATTGTTTTGAATAGTCACTTGAGGTGACTACCAATGGGGGCGAAGGATACTGTTGATTGACGGACGATGCCAGTGAAACGGTCCCCCAAAACATTTACCACAAAGTGACAACATCCACGACTTTGGGTCCTACTGTTTCAAGCGCATGATAGGCATTGCTTTCCTGCCAGAATGTGATTATTTAGCGCTGATGTCTGACTTCGGATTTGTTATTTTGGTGAAACGTGCAGCCAATCAGTTTTCTTTATAAGGATTTATCCAGGATTTTATGCAGTACATTAGTTTCTTCTTCTAGTTCTAGTGTCAAAGTTCAAAGTTCAAGTTCAAAACTTCTAGTTTCAAGTCAAGTGATATAGCCAGCCATTGTGTTCATTAAATATCAATAAACAGTTAACTTTCCAGACAGCCTAAAATGTGCCTTAACAATGCGTTAGAGAAACCCGAATAAGTTACGGCTTTGATCTATGAACTGTAGTAGAATGAACTAAAAGAAATTAAACGTGGGTGAAATGAAAAGCATAACTCTGTGCATATGCGTACACTTACAGTCCTGTAGTGAACTAGCCAACTACTGCTTGTTTCACCCAGAAGCAGTCGGGGTGGGACATATACAAGAGGGATACCCAACCAGGGCCTGGCAACGAGCGAATCGCTTTATATATGGACACCCCTTTATTTTGAAAATGAAAGATTTTAACCATGTCATTCTACAGTTCTTCTGCCTGAATGCCATGTTTATACAGTTTCTACAAGATTATCTGAGGTTCTAGCTATAACCTTTTTTCGACTCTGCTTTTTTCAATTATTATTACACATTGTAAGCTGATATATTCAATTAATTCTGGCTTACTTTTTGAAATGCAACCCCCTTTAATCCCCTGTGCATAATTATTACAGAGCAAACAATTAAACAAAGTTATTACCTGCTAAATGTCCTGCTAGCTGTGTAATTACGGCTATTAAATGGTTCTAGGGGGACAAGGGAAACCAGGGAAGACCAGGTCCTGTAGGTCCAATCGGAACAGGTGAACCAGGCCAATCTGTGAGTGGGTACTGACAAAAACGTGTCAAAATGTCTTAGCATGAATCGTTCAATAATAATCCACTAACGACTGCATTTATTGATGAAGGGACCACCAGGACTTCCAGGGCCTCAAGGGGTTCCTGGCTTCCCAGGAGAGGGGCTAGAAGGACCAAAGGTGAGCTACTTGTATACCATGAAGTTTCAGCTTTGTTTTGCACTAGCCTCATCAGTCTCTGGGTTTCTATTCTTACCACAATCACTAGTGCTGGGGGAATAAACACTTACAGTGAAATTATCCTGTAAATGAGGTATGTTTATTCTTTACAGCACTGCTTTATAGAACTGGGGCATTTTTTAAACCAAATGGTATTACCATGAAATTACACAGCATAGCATAGGCTGAAAATCTAAACCGGTTTATATCTCAGGGGGCTCGAGGTTACAACGGTTCGACTGGAGCACGTGGACCACCAGGTTTTGGAATCAAGGGTGAAAAGGTATAACAATAATAATAATTAGATGTTCTTTAAAGGTGACATGAAATATTTAATGTTAGTTTCTTTGTGCATCCCACAGGGCAATACTGGGCCTCTTGGGCTTCCTGGTCCAATAGGGGCTCCTGGATTGGGAATTCAAGGAGAAAAGGTATAACATTTTACTATATAATGAGAATTCTTCCATAGAAATGCTTACATACTCTGGCTTGACATGTATCATAGTGGATCAAGTGATGAAGAAATGAATTGACCAGTGTATCCATTTCATCTTCATGCCAATGCTACAACATCACACATATAGGGAACCCAGGGTCCAACAGGTCCTCCTGGTCCAAGAGGGATCCCAGGGATAAGCATCATTGGTGAAAAGGTACAGTCCATGTGCAAAATGAAAGTTAATCTTAACTGCCATGAAACATGGAAACAGTGCAGTTCCTGATGGAAACAGCAGGTGGAGGCTAAGTTCTGTTTTTCTCACAGGGAGACCATGGCCTACCAGGAGAACATGGACCACCAGGACAGAAAGGTGTTGGAGAGCGGGGAGCCAAGGTGAGACAGAATATGCCTGTAGGGATGAATCAACTACAATAGACCCTAATTTAGGCTGAAGTCTTGATTTTAATCACTTGGACACCCATATTTTTAATTTGGAACCATGGCCTTTAGGTTGCAAGTGTCAGACTTAGTGCATTTCAGGTAGAATGATTCAAGACTTAACTAAAGTTACTTTAACAACTTAGAGACTGGACCTAGATGTGAGGGTAAGATGATTCAGGTTTGACTTGGACTTGAGGGTTGGTAATTTTACGCAGTTAGTGTTGGAGATAGCATTGAAAATTATACTCAACTAGTAAGAACAAGTAATTTTGGTGGTTCTACCTTAAAAGAATCTTCTTTGGTTGATGAATGTCCTTATCCAGTGATCTACTATAAGTCATTTAATTGGCTCCCAATTGGCAGAGTAGTCTGGAGCTCAATAGGTCAAATCCTGACAATGCAACAGCCACCTGTGGGCGGGAATCCTAGAGCATAAAACTGTCAGTGCTCTCTGGGTGGGAAGGGCATACTCTCTCTCCAATGTCAACCACAGCGATGTTGGTCCGTTGTCAGCATCTGTGAGCTCATGTGTGTGGACGTTACAGTGCCTGTGACTCTGCATGAGCAGAAAAGGTGTGGTTGGCTGGCTTCACGTATTAGCCTTCACCCTCCCTGGCTAGTAGCTGCCATATAATACAGGACATCTAACTGGTGGGTGGGAACTGGCCAAGACGAAATGAAAGAGAAAATGGTTAAAAATCCAAAAATAAAAGCATTTCTTAGCCTTTAATGTGTCTCTGGTGTAGGGTGAGCCTGGTGTTCAAGGTATCCAAGGAGAGCCAGGCGCTCCAGGAGAAGATGGAACAAGAGGACCGAAGGTTGGCATGTTCACATATTGAACCAAGCTGTATCTGCTCCTCAATGAAATATTAGGCCATATATTATCTATGTTCTCTTTATAGGGTGAAACCGGTGTTCCTGGTCCAAGAGGACTGGAGGGACTACTCGGTAAAGGTCTACCTGGAGAAAAGGTTTATATGATGTCCTGAAGTCTGGTATTTCTTAGGTCTTAATAAAGCATCATAAACCTGTAAAGGAGTTTAAATAGCACATATGAAATGTGAACAATGATACATGCCTTATTCTTATAGGGAGAGAGAGGAGAGAGAGGAGCTAGAGGACTACCAGGAGTCATGGGACCAAATGGTCCAGCTGGGGCCAAGGTAGGAAAAAACCGAGAAGGAATATAGTTATATAGAGCTATTATACCGCAAATACAGCACTGCCTGTTTTAATCAGTCAAAAAAAACTGTAGCTATTTTATTCAGATAAGACGAGGGCCTGTTTTAAAAATGATTTATTAGTTTTCCAATTTAAAAAAAGCAATTCAGATCTTGTCCTTCTGTTGTGGAGTCATGTGATGTTCAATATCTAAAATCATGACATGGGATTGGATGGTTAAATTCATACCATGAATTTTGTTGACTGTTTCACCCCTTTGATAATGCAACTTTCAGGAGTGGAATCAGATTGCGTCTTATATCTGTTTCTGGTCTACAGGGAGAACCGGGAGGTTTGGGGCTTCCTGGGATAATTGGACCTCCAGGAAGGGGAGTACCAGGCCATAAAGTAAAGGAGATTTGCAATTTATGGTTTTTTAAACTTTCTGTGACCGATATCTTCAGTCAGTGTGGTAAATCAAGCATGTAAATGCATACATTACTGAATAATCCCAGATTATGACATCTTATTCTGAGTGTATTCTCCATAGGGGGATCCTGGACCATCCGGACTTCCAGGAGCTGCTGGGGAACCAGGAATAGGGATCCCTGGACCAAAGGTCAAATCTTCAGCAGATATTACTATAAAAGTTGTCTATATAGTAACGTCAAAACCATTAGATATTTTATAGGTAATGCACATAGTGTCTTCTCATCTGAATTACGTAGCTACAGTTGTAGCGGTTGTAGCTAACACACGAAACAGGTTGTAACTGAGAATAATTTCTAGAGAGAATTTTTTTCCAATTGCACCAAACAAAGCTCCATCTACAGTAGATGTTAAAAATATATACCGTATATAGAGTTGCACCTAAAATTATTCAACAACCCATTGCAAATTGCATATATTTGTTATATAATATTAAGTTGCAATATTACAATTTGCAATATTAGTGAGTTGGATGTCATTGCCCATGAGGAATGGGTTAAGATTCCCTGGGAACGCTACCAATAAACCTAATTTACAATGGGGGTTGAATAATTTACGTGCAAATGTAACGCTATGATTTGCTCTGCACACCCCATCACTACTACAGTCCATCTTAATGTATCTAATTACAGAAAAATATTGTGAGGGAGAGGGAGCTTCGCTGTTATGCCTAATAGTCATTTCCTGTTCGAAATCCTGGTGTAAATCAAATAAAGTCAAATAAAGTCAAATCAAATAAAGTCTGGTTACAGATTAAAACAATTACCATAAAAATGGTGCAAAAGTCTCAAGGCTGCTCTACATCATGCTGTTTCTGAGCTGCTCTGAGACCTAGTACAATCCTGTAAAAGTCATTCACACTCAGAGCCAGCTAACGCTAACTAGTTAGCTAGGAAATGTAAAAAGCCAGAGGACGTATATTCTCAGAAGTTGTTTGAGTAGTTAACTACAGCATTTTTCTGTATATAAATAATCCCATATCTTATATTGAGAATCTTTGCATTTATGAATTTATGAAAAAATGTACATATAAGAAGTCATAGTAGAATTTTGCATAGACATAAAACATATATATTTGAGTTAATGGGTAAATTTTCTATTATTTTCTATAATACATTATTTATGACTGAGATAAATAATTTATTTCACTGGCAAATATCCTCATATGCAATTAGCAGTTGATATTTAATAGGATATAAACAATACATCTAATTGTTATGCCAATCATTAACAATGTAAACAAGTTTTTATAGAATCAAAACTCGAGGCCAGATCTTGATCCTATAAATGTAATTTTTTAAATGAATTTGAAAGAAATTGAGTTAGAGAATACTGTTATTTACTTTCATTGTAAACATTTTAACTAAATACACACACATTCTTGACCTGACAAGATATAAGAGTTCAAAAAAGAGAGATGTGTTTGTCATATCCAGCTTCGTTTTTCTCATTTTTATTGTTAAGGGTGAACGAGGACTATCTGGACCTTTAGGACAACCAGGGCTAAAGGGAGAAGGCGATCCTGGACCACCTGTAAATATACGCTTCATAACTCTTCTATAATCACCAGAAGATCAGTTCAGACAGTCAAGCTGTAGTAAACACTACTTCGCTTGTTTTCCCCCAATGTATTTATTGTCTACTACATGATCTTTAGGGTCCTCCAGGCCCCCAAGGACTACCTGGAGAGCCCGGTCCAGAGGGGGCAGGCTTTCCAGGATCTAAGGTATGAATTAATTCATGCATTTCCTAGTTGTTCTTATAGTAAAGCTGGAATTCAAGTAATTTTTTCCCAAGAAATTAAATTTCTCCATCACAATAACATGGTTTGGTTTTCAGTATCAGACCCATGTAAAAGGTGTGGCCTTAAAACTGATGGAAGGGACTGATTTACCTAAAAAATATATAGATTTCAATTTGATCCATTTTTGAATGTTTTCTGTTCCAGGGTGATCGAGGATCTGCAGGTCCTCCAGGGCCAATTGGGCCACCAGGAATTGGACGTTTAGGCCCGAAGGTCAGCAATTTAATATACTCTAATATAAGCCTCTGATTCAAATCTTATTATCTCTGTTACCTGGAGATTACCTGCAGGGTTCAAGTTACGGTTGTACCAAGGCAGATGATGTTCTAAAAAAAAATGGTTGTCTCAAAAATAAAGTGTAAACTTTCAACAGGGCACACCGTGAAAAAGTTCACTAATAATCTCTATGCAGTTTTGTGTCCTGAAGAGAAGAAACAAGGTTTTCATTTAATTTGCAGGGTTCTATAGGTCAGCCCGGCCCACCCGGCCCACCTGGCCTCCCAGGAGAGGGAATCCAAGGCCCAAAGGCAAGATGAGTTACCAGCATTTAGTACAAATCTCTATTACGTGTATTTTATATCTTGGTCGAGTGATTCTACTGTAATACTGCGAATATAAAACGTGATAGAGCTCTTTGTATGCCCATAATATCTGGATGTTCATATTGTCCAGGGTGAGCCTGGATTCCAGGGATTAGTGGGACAAAGAGGAGCCCCAGGAGAGGGTTTACCTGGGCAAAAGGTAAGATGAGTTCATGTCCTGTTCTAGAAGTAAACATGGACAACATTGCGATGTTGGACTATTTTGCAGGGGGACCGTGGGTTCTCAGGAGAACGAGGACGCAAAGGGGACAAAGGAGGACAAGGGGAACCAGGACAGACAGGGCCAGTGGTAAAGACCTAGAACTTTTTCACTTGAAAAAATGACTGACTTGGCCATTCCAATGAGTACATTTTCATAATAATGATAATGAAAAATATTAGATACAATTAAAAAATTTTTTTTTGCAACCCTTAAGTGATGTGTTTACTTGGCAGGGTAGCCCAGGCCAAAAAGGAGAACCCAGTCTTACTGTAAGTGTGATCGAGCCATTGGGAAGCATGCAGATTTATATCTAATCATTGATGTGAGATGTGTGTGTCTCGTCTCATTACTGTTTTGGTCCCATGTCTTGCAGACGGAAGAAGTTATCAAATTAATTAAATCAGTCTGTGGTGAGTTTGGCCATTTTGCCAGTTTTCATGCACTTTGTAAAGCAAAATCATGCTAATAAATTGAAGTGAACTTGGTAACACACTTTTGCCTTTTGCTAGCAGTTGGTGCTTTGTCAGTCTCTGGGTTCACCGCTATTGGCTTTCCGTACGTGACTATCATTAATGTGACTTTCTGATTTCTGAAGGAAGAATTACATACAAATGTTTCCAATTTGTGCGATTTGCTTAGTGTTAGCTGTTTAAAATTCACTGTGTAGTCATTACAGCTACATAATAATTCACTGAGCCCCCTAATGGTTCGGTGATAACACTACATGGTACAGACAACATGAAAGTTTACATAATCCAGGCATTGAACAACATCTTTCGTCATTTTCCGTTTTCTCATCTTTTAATATAGTAATGTCGAAGCATCAACCAATGTTCAAAGTCCGACAATAAAGCACTACAGTCGACGATGCAGCGATCCTGTGATCACACAGGGGCCAAAACTTTTCTAGTCTTCTCTTAAAATGACAGGGAATATTATTCATTTGTCTTCACGCTACTGCATTTTAATTCAAAGTCTATATATTTCTTTTATCTTTTAACAATCCTAAGTGAAATTTCCTCTTTCAGGCTGTGGTGTGACTTGCAGATTCAGCCCCCTGGAGCTGGTTTTTGTGATCGATAGCTCGGAGAGCGTGGGTCCCGACAACTTCAACATCATAAAGGACTTTGTGAACGCCCTGATCGACCGGGTTTCCGTCAGGCCCAATGTCACACATGTTGGGATTGTGGTGTACAGCCACATGACTGCGGTAATCAGTGATCTGAATCGACCCCTGAGCCACGATGAGGTGAAATCTGCTGTACACCGAATGCCCTACATGGGGGAGGGAACCTATACAGGAAGCGCCATCCATCAGGCCAATCAGCTGTTCCTTTCGGCCCGCCCTGGAGTTAAGAAAGTGGCGGTTGTGATTACAGACGGCCAGGTGGACCAGCGGGACGCGGTTAAGCTGGAGGATGCCGCGCGAGACGCACACTCCAACAACGTCGAGATGTTTGTCATTGGTGTGGTGAATCAGAGCGAGCCGTTTTATGAGAGCTTCAAGAGAGAGCTGGAGTCCATTGCCTCGGATCCAGATGAGGAGCACATCTATCTGATTGGTGACTTCAGGACACTCACTGGTATGTTACTTTACTGCAGTTCAGTTTCAACCCTACGTTCACGGTAGACGCAGAGCCACGATTTCAGCAACAAGCGACATTTCAATTACCATAATTCTATGCAAATTAGGAATGACACGGTAAAGCGACAAAGCAAAACCACTGGCTCGAACGATTCCTCAGCTCAATCCTATGGCACATTTGGCGCGACGTTTCTTCAGCTTTAGTTCATTTACCGGTTGAGGCACGAAAATGGAGGAAAAACTTTTAAGCGTGGTTTCATTTTATTCTGAAGCTACTTGCAGCATACAGTCAAACATTTGACTGATTAGAGCATTATTTAATTTGTGTTCGTTTTAGATACTGTGTGTATTTATAGCTTATATGCAAACTTTCGAAACATAGTTGTCAGGTTTAGATGCAGATTTTCAGGCTTTAAACTCATGATATTTTATGTTTACTTCTTTGATCATTGGGATAACAGTGACTATTATACATCTACCTCACTATTACATTTGTTTTTAACGTACTCTCTTTGGTTCAGCATTAGAGAGTAAGCTGTTGGTTAAACTCTGTGAGAACACGGACGGCTTGTTCGGTCAAACGCCCAGCATTGATCTCCTCCCTGTAACCCCCGGACTCCCGTTTTATGAAGAGGGACTATGGAGAAGGACATACACACCAACCTTTAAAGCAGACCCCACACAGGTAGGCCGTACCTGTCTATATCTGCCACTTTTGACCAGATCAGAGGAGAAGTTGTATAAAATGACTGGAAAGTCAAACATAAATGGAGATCAATGCTTTTATGATTTGTTATTTGAAATGTGATTTAAATGTTATAAATTCAGTGCGTCGTATAGATGATTCCATATAGACAAATCGATGCGATTTATTCATTGTGTTTCATAGATGTGACTGACTCATTGCTCAGTGTGTCGATTCATTATCCAATCTGGCATTTATCATTTGACATGTCCTATGGATATGAATCATTAATGTGTCAAATACATGTGAATTACTTTGTGAAGTGATTCACTTTTCAACACGCCATATGGCTTTTATCATTATTTGATGTGTTATATAGACATGATTCATTATTTAATAAGTCAAACAGATATGATTCATTATTTAACGTCTCCTATGGATACCAATTATTATTCAGTGTCATATAGATTAAATAATTATTCAGTGTGTCAAATAGAAATTATTCACATCTATATGACACATTGAATAACGAATCATGTGTATATAAAATAATGATTTGCGTGTATCAGACAGAAATGATTCATTATACAATATGTCAAATGG
>JAQQZR010000019.1:1200176-1217773 GCA_030068235.1 Notoglanidium macrostoma
CACACACACACACACACACACACACACACACACACACACACACACACACACACACACACACACACCTGTGCCCTGCAGCGGCGGCGACCTTATAGACCTGCTCTCTCATCCATAGCGCATCCTGAGCTGCAGAATCATCCAGAGACAGGAAGAGAACTTCAGCACTGACCGGAAGGAACTCAATCAGGTCGGACACGGAGGAGTTGGAGCTCCAGAGACACTCCAGGAAACCGGATTTATTCGTGAACGCGTGTATGATCACGGAGGAGGATTTGGGTGTCTCTGTGCGAGGATAAACAAACTCCCCGTTTAGGGTTTGAACCCGGAAAGGTGGGGCAGGATCTCCTGGGTCAAACCCGGGTAAACCTGAGCGCTCTCGCGCGTGAGCTCTCAGTTTATTAACGCTCTCCTCTACAGCGCGAGGCGAAGCGGCTTCCTGAACGATCACAGTAAAGCAGGAAAGCGTAAAACACACAAGTGTCCGTGCTGACAGACTGCTCGTCATGCTGTGCTTTTCCCCCCCGTCAACTTTTCGTTATACCTTCTGATAGTGAAAGCAAAAAAAAAAAAAAGAAATCCCTACATGATTGGTGTTTACGGCGGCGTTTATACGCGTTCAGTGGTCACGTGCTCGACGTCTTTATTTACATAAGGAGGCGTGGCTTAAGGAAACCCGGAAGTTTTTGAAGACGTCCGCTTGAATTGATAAACAAGCGAGAAAATGCTATCTAAATACATAAAGTGTGGTTTTCTTGTCTGAAATGCAACAAAATTATTCAACGTATTAACGCGGAAATATTTTAGTGCTTTATATGAACGCAAATCAATAACACTAAGTGACGGTTTTGATTACTTAATTTTATTATTTTTAAATTATGGATAGCGTTTTTTAACTGAAGCACCTCACAGTTAAACTTTTTTTTTCTTCAAAAAAACAAACAAACACTTCTTGTTGTAAATATGCATAAGTAAAGTATCTTTATATATAAATCCATTTCTGTTCCGAATCCAGTCTTTACCATTTGTTATAGAATCTGATCTCCAATGTTTTGACCGACATCCAATCCAATATTTTGTTGCTGGTATCAGATATATTTACAGCCTTACTTCTCTATATACACCACAGTGCGGGAGTCTTAGACACCCTACTTATTTAGAAAAATTTTTGGTACAGGTGTTTATTTGAGGACTTCTGCATTATTGAGTCAGGACAAAAAACATTTTACAAATACGAACATTACTTTAAACAAAAAAATTTAAAATTTCATAAAAAATATAAGTATGTCAGTAAAAGCTGCAACTTGGGTAACGTAATGAAACGCATGAAGAACGGTGTGGTATGTTGTGCAGGCGGGGTTTTTTTTACTGAAGAATATTTCGAGTTCCACTGTAAATCAGATAGTCAGCACTACAAAAATGAAGAACAACAGAATACTGCTTGGACTTTGGAATTGTCAGTATGTAACATTACCTCACTCCATAATCACATGTTTATTAAGTGACTGTACAATAACAAATGCAAAATAAAATTAAAAAAAAGATACAGAAAAGGAATACATCATAACCAAAAGGGGAAAAAAATACATGTTATTTAGTTTTTTTCACCGTAGAATACATCAGGTGATGTTGGATGAGGTGTAGCTTTAACACACAAACACCAGAATCACCTGAACAAAATGTCAAATCTTTTACACAACCGTCTGAGTCATCAAACATCGGGGGGAAAAGAAGTTTAGGATTTTAACTGGCTCCGGATGCACATACATACATACATACATACATTTTTTATATATATATATATATATATAAACTAGCTGAAATATTAATATTAATGAAGCTGTAATGAAGTGGTCTGAGGACAAAGAGGTTGAATTATGGCCCAGGAGCGGCCTAGTTTCCTTTTCTCTGGATAACTCATTAACCTTGTTTTGTTTTGTTTTTTTTAATATATATATATATTGCCCTTGTTAATGTTCTTGTTTTTGACACCATAGTAGGCAACAACGAGCACAGAAAACCAGATCACTAACATCAGAGGTCAGGTGGTAAAAAACTATAAGGGTATAGATTTGTGTGTGTGTGTGTGTGTGTTTATACACGCGTATAAGCGTTTGGCTTTAGTCCACACCCGGCTGTGTGTATGCGCCAGCTGTGAGCCGAATGTGGCGTTTACGGCGGATATCAGGAGCTCAGGGGAAGCGGCGATGAACAACACGGTCGTCTTGCAAGCGGTCTTTAAAAGATCTTCCCTTTTTTCGCTTTCTTTTCCAAAGTCCTGCAGAGAAAAGGAAGTGTTCGTGTTAGGGAGGAACTGACGGTCAGAACGCATCAAGAAATCTATTTTTTCCCCATATTCTTTGACTCAATGGGTAAAATTAGACAGGGTGGGCTTGCTAAGTGATGGAAAGACACACTAAAGGGTATTTTGATCCCCGACACCATTTTAAAACCCTTATTCAGTTCAAGTTTGTTAGATGACAAGACAGAACTGACTTGATATTTTAAAATGGATATTTGATATAAATGCAAATGTTTTATCCGTCTATGTTCAGACCTTTCAGAAGGAATTAATCTAAGTTTCAGATACGAATGGGAAAATCTCGCCAACCAGATTTCTAACCTGCAGCTACAGATATGCGTTCTCACTTCAAGTGGCCACCGTTTTACTCCACAGGAAGAAGCTATGTACACGACAAATGACCAACAGGAAGTCGCTGTTCGATCATGTGTGCAATCCCATTCACTTCACAACGCTAAAGTATGTCTAAAATCAAATATGTAATATTTTTAAGAAACAAAATCTCTCTGATAAATATTATGTAATAAGAATCAGTGAAGTCAAATGCAATATTACATGGAAAAATGGATAAACATCACCCTCTACTGGTCAAAGAAACCTTTACAGTAGGCCCATAGTAAACTGACAATTTGGCACATTCTGTATGTGTGGATGTGTTTGTGCGTTTATTTAATTCTTATATATTTATTTACAATGATTCTGGGTATAGGGTCAAGGTTCAAAGCTTAGTACCTAGTACCTTTAAGAGTCTGGCTTTGTTTTCTAAGAGAGTAAATCTCATCGAGTTGAGGCTAAACTTGTTAAACACAGGCTGGCGTGGTGGTGTGTGCTGACCTGGAGGCGTCGAGTTTCTGCTGCTCGAGGATGCGCTGCTGGGTCTCCCAGTTCACTCGCTCATCCTCAAACTGACGTCTCCTTTCCTCCAGCTCCTTGTGCTGAGCCTCCAGGTTCTTCTTCATTTGCTCGTGACGTCGCTGCAGCTGCAGAGAGAAGAAAAAAAAAAAAAACTTCAAACATTAGATCACACCTTGTGTTCGGTATGCAGTTCCCCATCAAGCTGTGTTATATAGTAAATGAAAAAAAAAAAAAAAAAAAAGAATACACGAGTGTGCAAATATTTTGTGGAATATGCGAGGGCATCAGGGTAATAATGGGCAACATAAATAGTGCTCTAGACAGATGACGTAGCATCGGGGTGCCTAGAATTTTGCACACGGCCCTGGAGTGAAAATCTCCGCACGGCAGTGCCTGTAGAGGATCTGTACAACAGCCGTACCTCTGCCTCGGAGTCTTTCAGCTTCTGGACCTTCTCCTTGACTTTCATCTCAAACACCTGCTCCATCTCCATCTCCATCTTCTTCATCTTAGCCACGTGCTCTCGCCGTTCCTCCTCCATCTGCGCCAGAGGGCTCCTGGGGGACGTAGCGGCACACGTACACGTGCACAACAGAGTTACACACCAGATGACAGACTGCAGTCATAAATTATTACATTACAGTGGTACTGCTCCAGAGAGAGCCATCTCATCTGTAGTGCTATACAAGAGAGAGAGAGAGAGAGAGAGAGAGAGAGAGAGAGAGAGAGAGAGAGAGAGAGAGAGAGAGAGAGAGGAAAAAAGAGTGGAGAGAGAGGAAAAAAGAGAGAGAGAGAGAGAGAGAGAGAGACACAGACAGACAGACAGAGAGAGAGACAGAGAGAGTGGGGGGTGGACAGACAGCGATGGACAGATAGAGATAGAGAGAGACAGATGGAGAGAGAGAGAGATAGAAAGATAGATCTACAGTGAGAGATGGAGAGACAGAGGGAGAGACTGACACACAAACCGAGATGGAGAGATAGAGACAAACAGAGAGAAATGGAGGGATAGAAACAGATAGACACAAACATCCATACAGACAGATTGAGGGAGGGAGGGAGAGACAGAGTAAGAGAAATGGAGAGAGAAACAGACACAAATAGAGACAGAGACAGAGAGAGAGAGAGAGACGGAGGGGGGGGGGGGGCGACGACACCCGCAGAGCTCCATGTGCAGACAGCAGACAGATCAAAGCTACAGAGTTCTCATGACTAGAAGAAAGGAAACCAGGAAGATAAATATTCGTCCATCGTTCCGGGTTTTTCCAGATTTTCCAGTGACACACAGGCTAGACAGATGACTGGGGGTTAAAAAGCAAAAAAGCAAGAAAACAAACAAACAAAAAAAAAAAGCTAGAGCGCTGATTGGAGGTTAGTAGGCTAAAGCAGCCACACGGAGCGCCAACAAATAGGCAAAACGCCAGGCAAGATGTCACCTAAACCTAAAGCTAGATATCTGGGTGGACGCATCGATTTTAAAAAGCAACGACTGGAACGAGTCAAGCAAATAATCATAAATCAGTGGTCAGACTACAGACAGGAGTTTCCTTCGTCGTCATCAGGCCTCCGTACAAAGCCAGTCGCGTATCTATCAGAGACAACGCGAACCATGTCGGCACGTATACTGAAAAATCTAAATCACATCGTGTAAAATCATGTAAATAAATGAATCCATTTAATCACACAGTTGTTGGATGTGTGTGTGTGTGTGTGTGTGAGAGACTTTACTGCATGGACATTTTTTCAAGCTGGCAGAAGAGGAAGGAGGGGGAAAAGAAAACAGTAATCCACCACAGACGCTAGAGGACGCCATCACCAGTGCAGCAGAGAGAAACGGTTTCGCTTTGGGGGTTTTGTGGGAGGGGGGAAAAAAAAAATACAAAAACACACTTACATGCCTTCGACCGAGTCAGCTCTACAAAACAGAAACATACAAACTTAGCATGCTGCAATCAGTGTGTGGAATAAGGAGCAACACAGAATGTAAAAACAATTACCAAAAAAATAAAAAAATAAAATAAGAAGAGAGGACTGAAACTGGCTCGGATCAGACAAGCAAAATAACGGCGCTCCTGCTGTGGTTTCCTGTCAGTTAGTGGTGAATCTGGCTGCGCAGCTTATTGGCTGCTGCACGGTGTTTGTTAGTGCGAGCGTGCACGTGTGCATGTGTGCAAGCTCGTAAGTGACTGCTCGCGCATGCGTGTGATAACAGGCCAGGTTAGCCGCTTTGAAATGTGACCCATTTGGTGGAGACAAAGCCGCGCGACAGGAAACGGTGATGATGCAGTCGTGTTTAACGAGAAGGAAACTGATGACTGGCAGATGGAACTGCGGTGTCGTGTTACACGACTGCAGACAGGTAAAAACTGCGCCCGAAACACCTGCGTGATCGAATTCTGGGTCCTGATTGGTCGAAAAGAGCTTATTCCTTTCCTAGAACAGCAAATCACAGGTTAATATTAACATGCTGTACACAGGGACTTCCGTGAGAACACATTTATGGAAGGAGTATACAGTGTCGGAGCTTTGTGGCAAGCTGGGATGTCATGCTTTCTGACAAAGGAAATCTTCAGGATGTTGTTTTTGGGTAACATGACAAGCTGCAATCTTGTCTAACTAACTTCATGACCAGAAAAAAATAAATAAAAATAAATAAATAAATAAATAAATAAATAAAAAAAGGACGGGGCTGGTGAGGGAATGGCTGTATACAACATTAAAGGCAACTATAAATGGATAAAAAGTATGCTGTATCTTTCTTTGATACCACTTCCTTTGCTGCGGTATGAAAGGAACAAACCGCCATGTGTGCTAATATTATATTTATGAAATACTAATATTTGTGGGACTCAAATTCTGTTGAATCAGAACAGTAAGATGGTGTAATCTTGTCCTCATTCAAAGCGCTGAGCCACCTGGTTGTCTGACGGGACGCGTTCGCGCTGTAACGTCGAGGTTAAACGCTTTTCCTGGACTTTGGAGATGTAAATGGAGAATCGAGTGCATGGATACGTACTTGGTGAGCTGTCCTTTGGTCTTGTTGTTGTCCATCCCGTTGCAGGTGACGGCGGCCAGCTTCCTGCTCCTGTAGTTCTCGTAGTGGACGTTGTTGGTGACGTCCTTCAGGTCCTGCATGTGAGTCCTGGGAGAAAAGCACGGACGTTAAAGATCACGCGCTACAGTAAGCACAGCGACATGCTAGTCAGGAGATTATACGTACAGAATAGAAACGTAGATGCTTATGATAGCACAGTGGTCTTGACAAGTTACAAGATAAGCTTAGAAAGATTTCAGGATACACGTTTACACGTCGACACCGCGCTGTGTACCTGATCAGCATGTTCCGCAGGATGGTGAAATCGCAGTGGTCTCCGTTCTCAACTGTAGGGGAAAACAACAACGACAAGATTACATTACACAGCTCTCTGAATAATAATAATAATAATAATAATAATAATAAGTGTTTTAAAGGATTATGTTTAAATAGAAAAGAATCACACACACTAATTACATGTCCTAAAATTAGAATTGACAATTACTCTGAATAGCAGTGTGTGTGTGTGTGTGCGCGCGTGTGTGTGCGCGCAGCTACAGGCCTGTAGTGAAGAGCATGTGTTAGTGTCAGCGTGCTAGTCAGCGTACCTTCTGCCACGCCCCATGGGTACTGCCTCCCTCGGACCTTCTTCCCGTTTGCTTCGATGATGGTGTTGCTGCCGACTACAGCCAGAGGAAGTCGATCCTACACACACGCGCGCGCGCGCGCACGCACGCACACGCACACACACACACACACACACACACACACACACACACACACACACAGCACAGAGAATCAGACTGCTACGCAAACAAACATTTTCTCACACAGTAAAATCTCTTGACGTGTTGTAAAATGAACAAAAAGCAAGCAAAGGCTCAGAAATCCTCACTTTGATCTTTTTCACAAGCTTGTTCTCCTCTTCGTCGTCGGTCTCTGGAAACTCGTAGATTTTGATTTTGTGCTCCTGGATTTCTCTCATGATCTGAGACAGTAAAACAAAGCGAACGTCAATGTTTCATCAAGTCTCAATTTTCTTAACACGAGAACAAAGCAGCTTTTTTCCTATTTTCTATTATTTCCTATTTTCATATTATGCTGTGCGGCTTCACATTTCTGGTCGTTAGAGTTACGATTACTGGATGCACGATAACGTGGAGCCTCGGCTCATCGCTCAGTCTGTGTGTGTGTGTGTGTGTGTGTGTGTGTGTGTGTGTGTGTGAAAACAATTTTACCCCTTAAGGATGGCGATAAACTGATAAAAGCGGTCATGTGAAAACGAAGCACTGTAGTACGGAAACTGGCGAGACGGATAAATATTGCTTCAGCTCTTGTTAAGTCCTTACTTGCGATTCCTTGCATATTATTTACATTCCAACTTGTTTTCAGTAGTGATTTTAGAAATCTGACCCAATCGTTTCGTAGCTCCTTCCTTTCTATACGTCTCAATGATTAATATTTAGTCTAAATCTTTCTGTAACAAAGACTATTATTAAAAATAAGACCGTACAAATGATTTATTTATTTTTTATTTGTTCAACGCCAAACTCGGATCCTACTTGCCTTAAAAAAAAAAAAAAAAAAAAAAAATGTTCTATTTCTGTTCTTCCTCTAGGTGTCTCTCCTCCTGCTGGGACGATACCCGAGCAGATGGCGCAGCACACGCGGATCCGAGCTGCTCAGCACTCCTGACTCGTATCTGCGTTAGATTAGTCGAGCTCTAACCAGGCGAGCGGGGCGAAGCAGACTCGCTCGTGTGCTGGGAAATAGTTTCCTTCTGCTCAGAGATGGGGAACCTTTTAAACGTGTGTGTGAGATCGTGGACATGAGACGTTCATGTCGTATTTATGGAAGGTGTCTCCAGTGCAAGTGCTTTGTAACAGTCAGAGGAAAAGCTGTTACTTTAAATTACAACAAAATAAAAATAAAAAAAGGACTGCCGTGATTTAAATAAAAATCTGCTTGCCTACTGCTGTGGTTTGGTTGCCATGGTAATGTAATTAACTAGGGCTAATTCGAGCTACATGAGGAGCCAATTAACTAGTGCATCAACTGCTGTTTGTAGTTCAATTATTTATTTGCTTTTAATTGACTCCTGAGAGCAAACCTTAACATTACGGCAGGTTACCACGACGACGTAATATCAATATCGCAATAAAATCAGGACATAATCGATTTTTAGGGTTGGGTATCGTTTGAATTTTATCGATTCTGGTTCTTATCGGTTCCCTGTTTCGATTCCAAACTGGTTAGAGAAAAAGAAAAAAAAGGGAAAAAAAAAAAGGTCAAATGATTAGATGATAAAATTATCTTTGTTCTTTTTAAGCGTTAACTGAACCTTCAGAGTATAAACAGTAGTGGTGGTGTTTATTTCTTTTCTTACACATGAAACACTCAGCAAACCCGTAATCATGAAAATGTCTCAAATATTTCTCTCGTACCGTCCGCTTCTATGTGAAATAAGTCCGAACTCGAGAGAAAGACAGAGACGAGTAAATGAGTGCGCGGACCTGTTTCTTAAACTGTTGGCACTCTTCGGGAGTGAGGGTGTCCGCCTTGGCGATCAGAGGGATGATGTTGACCTTCTCGTGCAACCGTTTCATGAACTCGATGTCCAGGGGCTTCAGTCTGAGGGAGAAAAACGAGACACATGCGGCGTGAACGGAGCGTGAACTCGTCACGCAGCTGATACAAAGCCGACAGACACGGAGGGAGATCCTCATACTCGGCGCATTCCCGCATGTTTTGCCCCCGGCTGAAATGAAAGTTACCCTCCTCTTGGCCTAACCATGGGTGTGCTGTGGATTTCCTGCCAGATCTCTGGTCGTGATAACGCTCGGCCGAGTGTCTGTTATTATCCACTCTGATTGGTTCGTAGAGCCGGGGTTCAGAGAGGACACGGAGTGCGTGGCGGAAATGTCCGCGCTCGAACGACTCCTCCTTTTACTCGCACAAAAAGAGAGCGCTCCCGATTCTCCTCAGCTTTGGACGGGATCCAAAATACTCTATCGCCAGGAACTGATTTGAGTATGTTTAAAACCAGCTACGGTTGCTGGTGGAAGCTGTACTCAAGGAGCTGTGATTAAAAACACCACGTGTTAGGAGAATCCGCAGGGACTGGGAGGAAACCTGCGGCATCACGTAATGCTTTTTCATTTTTAAGATCGTCTTTAAATATGGAACGACCAGCTGAGAATCAGGTCTCGATCAGGATTGGGGAAATTCTCTACTTGCCGTCTTTAGATTTTTCCTAGTACTAGACGTTTTGAAATGAGCTCGTTTCGAAAACGGCGATTGTAACAGAAACTTCACGTACGCGGCCATGAACAGCCTGCAGCCTTGTGATCTGTTCGTTATCTATCAAAGTGCCGTAAACAGTAAGAAATGGGTGTGACGTTGTGGGAATTCAAGACGCCTGCGTGAGCCCTCGACAGCTCGGACATGACGGACGTGGCGCAGTTTAAGCTCTGATCAGCAACCTTTGATATCATTTCTTGACTCATGCCGATGCATTCCATCCATATTACGATATATATCATGTTTAATAGTCAGATGTGCATCAATACCATTTGTTCCATGTTTTTAGGTGCCGTTACTGATACTGAAACGAGTTACTTATTTCAGTATTAATCAATCAGAGAGATCAATTTTATTGACCTCTGCATACGTATGCTGGCTGCTGTCGTGTGTTGCTAGTGATAATCTCCTCGTGTCGAGTTTAATGTTTAAGATGTTATAATGTACAAGTGGTGTGTTTAACAGAGGTGCCGTGAACTGATGCCGATCAGGAGCCGTGTGGCGCTAAAGCGAGTGTCTTGCTGAGCGGAGAAGAAATAAAGCTAAAGCTGGATGTGAGGTTTATCTAAGCGTAAGAGTAAGACGTACGGGACGTTCCCGACTCACCCGTGTCCCGAGGGAGCGATGAAGTACAGGCAGCAGTGAACTCTGTTGTCGGGCATCTGCCTCCTGTTGACGCGCGACTCCGCGTTCAGGTAATCCTCAAACTTGCTGTCGATGTGATCGATGACCGGCTGCCAGCTACAGCGAGCGGGACACACAGGCAGACACACATTCATGCATATAAAATTGATCACAATAACGATAACGTCAGATTGTCAAGCAGTGATTCATCAGCACCGACATGTACGAAGGAATAAAACGGGTGTAAACCGGCGTGTAACGAATCAGCAGCCGTTCGGAGCGGACTCACCAGTCGCTGTTATCCACAGCATCTCCGAACCCCGGCGTGTCCACCATCGTGAGCAGCAGCTGAACTCCGCCCTCCTTCATCAGCACTTTAGACTGCTCCACCTGCGGCAGGACATTCACAAAAACACCTTCACTAAAACACCATCACGTCCACGCTCTACAGTTTCTCAGGTTTCTATAGTAACAGCTCGTTCATATAAACGGATTATAAAGTTTGACCACATTTTGTGATTTCCCAGTAACACGACCAGTTCAGGAAAAACAAGGGGATAACAGGAACCGACTTGTTTCATACCGTTAGGCGCTTCTGGACCGGAGGAACCTTTTCATAGTTCTTAGAACTGTTGGAGGAAGTACCCAGGATGGGCCATACTGCAGGAACGGAGAACGATTATAGTTATTAGAACGCTGCTTTTGGGGACTTTTTTAGCTCCTACTTCAGGATAGGAACTCTCCCGGCATAACAGGAACCACGAGACGTGAGCGTAGTGAGATTCTTCGAGTCGAGCGTTCGTTATTTATTTTCCTTTCCTTTTGTCCGGCAGTGTGCGTTACAATGAGAGGATAAAATAGAAAGTAACTTACACAAACATACTTCCTAAAAAAAACAAAAAACCCAAAAGATCCACGTTAGAGCATGCGCTGGTTAACAGATGAGAGAAACTGAAACCTGACGTGGAGTGGGTGGCAAAGTAAAGTAAAATAAAAAACCCACCCCCAGCCTATAACAGCTTGATGTAAACAGAAACGTGTGTCACTAAAATCACTGGAAAAATCATCAACAGGGGATTTCCTAAGTGCCAGACGGTCATTCGTATCAGCCGAATCCAGTCTGACTGGAAGCATTCGGGTACGGCGTGTAAAGTGTTAGCTGTGTGAACAACAGTTCTTATCGTTAGTGTTAAAAATGGAAAGACTGTTTTGTTGTAAATGGATCAGTATCGTGGAGGAAACTGTAACCGTTCCGGAGCCGATTATTTTTCTAAGAGTTTTATTCCTTACTTACCACCACAACGCCTGATAATAACCACCCATAACACCAGTGCTGATTAATGTGTATTGCCTTGTGTGTTATCTGAATGATCTTTTAACAGCTGAGACACGCAGGTGAGCGGATCTCGCTCCGAACACGTTTTCTGAACTTAATTACATGCATGAGACGCCTCAGAAACGCCGGACGTGAAGCTATGGAACGGCTGCATGTACGGACTCGCAGCGTGCCGCGGGGTAGCGTTACCGTGGAATCCGGAGAAGATGCCTAAATAAAACGTATCGGACTGGAGGCTGCGGATGCGGCTGTACCTGCACGGTTCTCTTGACTCGGTGCGACGGGCCCTGGTGTTCCGAGGAGTACAGGTCGGTGAGGAAGAGAGAGTTGATCATCGTCGACTTGCCCAAACCGGATTCGCCTGAAATTCAGAAAGGACAAAAGTTAGGGTTTTATTGAGAGTGAAATAGGAGGAGACTGAAGCTTTGAGGAAAAAGATGCCGTCGAACTGAAATCTCAGGACTCGGCGCACGGTTCGGGTTCCTGTAGAGGCGCGGACGGTGTTTGTCGTGCTTTTGGCTCTGGAGGATCATTAATTTAGCGGCGGAGCGGAGACGCGGAGCGGAGAAGGACTAATCCAATCCGAATAGTGTTTTAGCTGTGATTTGATTTGCATTTCTTTCTGAAACAGGAAGTGGTCATGTTGAAGCGCGGAAGCCGAACCGACCTGACAGCATCTTAGCGAGCTAGCTCGCCTTTCTCCTCAAGCAAGCGGCGGTTAGAACACGAACGCTGTTCGACAGGACGCACAGTCAGAAATGCGCGATCCGTGTTCGCCGCTAACGGGCTGCGACTGCAGCGCGAGACACACCTCTGGGAGGCGGGGCATATACGGTTCCCGAGAGCGTCGAATTGGAAATTGACACGTGTGCCATGACTTATTCAATTTTTCAGGAACTATAAAATTTAATTGAGAATATTTCCAAATTCAAGAGGCAATTTATGAGCACCATGACTTTTATTTATTTTATTTATTTACTGCATATAGGAGTGCATCCGGACCGGTGTGGTACCGTATTGGTCAATTCTGATCTCAGGATTAGCGGATGTTTAAACACTCAGCACATAAACACTAAACTCGGCCATGTTGTAGTTTTCCCTGCAACTTTTATTGCCTTCTCGGTGATGTGTGTGCATGTTTTACTTGAACTTTGAAATCTAAAACGTCTGAGCTTTTATTATATTTTTTTAAAGCTCTGTACGTGTTCTTGCTCGACCTTTATCCCTTCTGTCTGTTCCGAGTTTGTGCTATAACGTGCTTGTGATCTGTCTGCTGACTGTCTTTTTTAAGATTGTTTAAATGAATAAATAAATCCAACCCGCCGACTAACAGCTGTACCATAAGGCACATTTGTAATACTGGTATTTAACAGGCTGTTTAATGCATTTTAAACCCCAGATGTTTCGTTCTACGAGCTCGGGATGACAGTACGAGGAAGGAATGAAGGAAATGTGCTGAACACAAACTTTTCGTGAAGCGGCTCTGTGTCCCGCTCGGAGAGAGAAAAGTGTCGTTTCTGCAAGTGAGAGAGGTGGGACGATTTGCTAGAGGGGGAGGGGGGAAAAAAGGGCCTCTGTCTTCTTCAGAAACTCAGAATGGTGCAAACAAACAAACAAACAAATAAATAAAAACCTCTAGTGAGTTTTATGTCTGCAGGAGTTTGTGAAAGAGCTCAGAGGAGAACCAAACTGGAGCGTTTAGATCGGACAGCATGGCTACGGTGACTCGAATAACCGCTCTGTACAAACGCGATGAGCCGGATGTGCCGCGAGAGCTAAGACCGTTCAGGTTGCGCTTCCATCAGCCAAGAAACAACAGGAACCTGATGCTGGAGTTGGAACCCGGAACGGCCGCAGACTTGTGGCTCGCGGGACGTTTTCTGTTTACTCAACGCGTGCTGTAATTATGAGGATGTCTATACAGCACACGCCGTGATTCCGTTTTGTATGACTTCCTCTCCTGAATTTAAGCAGCAGTGGACGTTTTTAAATGCGCGCGTTTCCACACCAGACGCATAAACAAGTCAGATCTGAATCTCCGTTTTCAACTGCCGTTTCTTTTTTTCCCCCTCCAAACTCAGACAGGATGCGAAATCACTGCCTTTCGACCTGGCTTCCTGTGTGGTTTCATCCTGACAGCGTTTACAACGAAGTCAAGAATGCAGCCGCTCGGCTGGCCGACTTTCAAAGGCGGACAGGAAACTCAAAGTCCTCGTGCGAGCCGCGCGTACGCGACCCGTCACTCGACACGCACCGCTTAAACATGCTTTATTACGCTGATATATCAGCGCGCGAGTCCTGAGGTTATAAGCCGCCTGCAGAAAGACTCTTCTCTTACCCACAACCATTAGCGTGAACTCGAAGCCCCGTTTCACAGACTTCCTGTAGACTTGGTTGGGGAGGCTGGCGAAGCCGACGTATCCCTCGAGATTCTTCTGCTGCTGCGGAAAAAAAAAAAATAGGACACGCTTTTCATTTCCTACTTCTGAAAGACAATTCCTGACTGATCGGATTCTGAATCAGCATAACGTCTTAGCTTTAAGCCTGATACTCGTTCTAAAGTATCGCTTCTGTTTTTATTTATTTTATTTAACACTAAACCTGAAACTGCAAAATTCTGATATGTACTGATACTCACAGCTGTTTGTTTAAACCCGAGCCGTGTCCAGGTGGAGCCGAGATTGACGTTGAAATGAATCCAGCGATACGTGTCCGGGATTGGTTTTCCAACAGGAAGAAGACAGAAAAAAAAAAAAGATGTATTAGTATCCAAGACATAAGCAGTATCACACAAGTCTAGGTATAGAAATCACAGAAGACAGTCCCATGACGTAACTCAATATATACTTTTAGGTGTTTCTTTCCTTCTTATTTAATACTTAAGGCCCTCGATGTCTCTTGAATGTGTATCAGGGAGTGTAGATCAAATTGACAGCAGGATCAGATTTCCTTTGCGATTTTAATCAGATCCAGGCTTGCACAGATCTGCATCAGAGACGGATTTGATTTTTGGATTCAAAGCGGTTTTATTAAGTGACTTCATTAGCCTTGCTGCTCTGTGGAAAGCTTAAAAGGGCCAAATTGTTGCTGTGGGTAGAAACAGGAGCTCGGAGGAGACGGCAGATGAGACGAGATCAGATGCAACCCGCCGTGGTTCACGTGGTGAGGTCTGCTGCTCCGCTTAATGCCGCAGCCACGCGACTTCACATTACTGGGGAAATAAATCTCCTGGTGGCAGCGAAGCCGACGCTCGGGTTAAGGAATAAGCTGCGTCATCTGTGCAGGAGTGAAAAGTAACCCCCTAACCCCTAAGGACAGAGTGATGCTGAAACATGTCAGAAAAGCACTTCTGGGAATTTAACCGGTTAGAATTTCTCACTGCCGTTTTGTCATAGTCGGCATGCTAGAGCAGCGGATCCCAGCACCTGTACCGGAGAGCTGGGGGTTCTCCGGGACCGGTGTTAGGAACCTGCATCCTAGAGCGCAGAAGTACTTCAGACTGGCTCCAAAATTACGTACTGATGTTCTCACTGTCTTTAAATGCTGTGCTCATGAACAAGTGAGGTGGTTTCTGAACGATCAGCATCTAATCAGATGCTAGAGCGTGTTAGCCCCGCCCCGTGTAGAAACTGGGCGGGGCAAACTGTTCTGTGCCATGGCATTCTGCGTTCAACTGCAGTTTGCTAGCCGTAGAACGACTTAAGGATGTCAGGATGGTCTCCTCGACCTTCGGCAAGTCGTTTCAAAATGGCTCCAGCCCATCCAAGAGCTCCGACTACACCGAGTCGCAATTCCGTGACACGGCGGCACTCGGAGCCAAAAGGAAAAGCAAGAAATAAACGAGTTATGAGTTATACCCAGCGTGCTACTGTAGAACAATCGACCCGGCCCAGTTTGTACACAGGGGCGGGGCTAATGCGCTCTAGAGAGCCTCTGATTGGATGCAGATCGTACAAGTACAGGATGAGTCACGGGAAATGTTTCCAAAAAATAAAAAATAAAACAAGATCGTGTATACCAAAATATAGATCAATTTCCCTTTTAAAAAAACGTCTTTTGTGTCTGCAGAGCAATTGTATAATTTTTTTTTTTTGATTTCATGAAGACTTTAAATGCAAAAAAAACAAACAAACAAACAAAAAAAAAAACGCGGGTACTTTATTATTTACGCACGTGAAGCGTTTAAACCCTTTTAATGGAGTTTTGAGGCGCGTGCACTGACTAAAGCTACCAGGTTAGCAGCATTTTTACAGGGCGAGCTAATCTCCATACCAAACTTATCACGCTTTTCCACCGCCTACTTTCAATATCAGAAACATTCAGCTTGCTCCAACAATACATAAAAAAAAAACCAATAGCAGCAGCAACAAAAACCGTTTTCTTTGCTAGCTTAGCTTAAACAGAACTCTAGCTAGCTAGCTAATAAAGCTAAGCTTGCCCTCTCCGTATGTTTGCTTAACGACATAGTTTGCTAGAATATTCCTTTAAAAATATATATTTAACCCCATTTTTAGTCGCTGTAATGTTTCCTGACATGTTTAGCTATTTATTTGTTATTTATTTGACTAGCCAATACCCACAGCGATGACACATAAAGCGGAAAAAAAATTTCACAGGAAATGCCTCAACTCGCGGTCTAGCTGAAGCTAACCTACAAATGTTTAAAAAAACACAACAAAACCCTATAACTACTTATAATCATTATTTCTTCGACTTTCTATTTTGAAATGTTTTTAGGTAATTAAACAGAGCGAAGGCGAATGCTCTTACCCATAATATTGCCGTTCAGAGCTGCTTGAGAAACCAAGCCGACATTCCCCTGCTAACACTTCCGCAAAAAACTCTACGCGCCTTACGTCACGTAGCCGCGGCACAGCGGCGCAGGCTTACGCGAAGTTCGCAACGGCGCTTGGAGAATCGCCATGAGAGGAATCTGAATCGCGCCATGCGCAGAGATTTAAAAAAAAAATAAAGAAAGAAAAAAGCATTAATAATTGCAGAAATAGTTTACATATCATTGGAAAATGATAGATAATTAGATAAAAATATTATGTAAATATAATCTGACTAGATATAAAAGTTATTTATGTATCTATTTGTTTATTTGTAAAGCTCATAATCACTCACTATTTAGTAAGTGCTAGTTTTGATACTTAGTCATGAGAGATACATAGATAGATAGATAAGATAAATAAATTGTAATAAATATGTAATAACGATAGACAAACAGATAGATAGATAGATAGTATAATAATTTTATCTTGTAAGTGTTTCTGGCTGCAGAAGGTTTGAGAGCATCAGTTTTAATAAATTTCCCAGATTTAAACTAGTCATTGATGAAATTGCATTATTATTAACTTGCTGTTGTTTTTTTTGGTTTTTTTTTTTACTGTAGAATGTATTTAAATAAAATATCCTTGTATGATATATAATCTCATAGGACACATATGCTTTTGTGATTTTCTTAATATACATGTCATTATGAATAGTTAATGTAAACACTTCAGCTTATTTTATTTTATTTGAGTATTATTTACTTTCTATGTACAAGCAGGACGTTTTTTAAAGAAAGGAAATAAAAACGGTTGATATTAACGAGCTACAGGTATGACTTTTAATTTGAAATGCGTTTGCCTCTCATTAATGTCACTTCCGTGTTTTCCATCCTGAGTCCAATCCCAAAATGGCTCCGCGTAGCTACGAAGTGCACTACGTAGGGTGCAACAGCTTATAAAATAAGAGCTTACATCACGGGCGTCGCCACCATTAAATCTGAGGTGCGCGTGTTCCCCTCACATTTCATAATTATTCTTTTGGACCCCCACATTTAACATAAAATATGAGTTCACCCAGCGCTGTTTCTGTTGCTTCGCGAAAGAATCCATTCCACTTGATCGATATGAAAATACACACGTCACTGAAATGCCACTCCGGGTTTCCATGGTTACTTACAACAGCTCAGCACGCGCCGCGTTAAGTGACTCGTCAGTGCAGCTGTAGACAGTAAAGCTGCTCGGTACCGGAGGAGGTAACATCAGCCACATTGCCTTCTTACAATGTCCAACTTTTGCTAAAACCTTATTCTTTTGTTATATTCACTCAAAATGAACCCTAGGCCTCGTTAAATTAATGTTCAACTAAACAATGAA
>JAQQZR010000019.1:1218115-1231758 GCA_030068235.1 Notoglanidium macrostoma
ATATGGACTAGTTGAATGAGGACTTACTGTTGAGTCTCTAAAATAGTCATTGAATTAAGTGACTTTTGTAGGTAAAACTAGGTGTTTAACAACCTGTTACAAATACACCAGAATGCAGGAAATGGCGTCTAATTCATTAAAGAATTTCTTAGAATTTAGGACGTATCAATTCAGATTTTACATTTACTTGAATAAATACCGTCATAAATGGCTGATGAAACGTGCGCGCGCAGTGAGCCCCTTTAAGCGTAGGGCACCTAAAGAAGCCCGGAGAGCAGTTTGGGATGCTGCCTGACTGACTGCGAGCGTGCTCGTGCACAGCCAGCCCTGACTGTAAGGTCACTATGTTTCCAAACGTGGATTTTTAACGCGGGATAAAAGCAAACAGGATGACAAGGGTTTAAACTTAGAGTTAAGGTTAAAAGTCGAGGTTCGCTTTTAATTAGATCGCGAGCTAGCTGTGAAGCGTGTATGTAACTGCGTGCTTCGTGCTGCAGGTGTGTTAGCATGAGCTCGAGCTCTGGACAGGAATCCGCTGCGGCGCTCGCGGTCAACACGGAGTCTCCGGCTCGAAGCGTCTCAGTGACGGGGAACATCCGGAAACTCTTCAGCCACGTGCGGGTTGAAAACCTGGTCGCCGGGCTGAGTGGAGGTGTGGTGTCCACCTTGGTGCTGCACCCGCTGGATCTGGTTAAAGTCAGGTTTGCAGGTAAACTCCTCTCTCTCTCTCTCTCTCACACACACACACACACACACACACACACACTCATGGGTGCAGCTGTGCACCATAAACTTTTTATATACAGTAGCTGTGCACGACTTTTTAACTATTATTATTTTTAGCTATTTCCTTCTCATTTATGCTCAAAAAGTCGCCTCGAGATGACATCACAGACTCATTTGCATATACATCACGTTCGCAGGAATATACAAAAGATACGCACGAGGATATGTAAGATGACGCCATCGACTCATTTGCATATTCATTCGCATCAGAAAAGCTAGGCAGTGATAAAGCAGACCTGGTACTCTGGAGTTGATTATTTTCCTAGAACAGAATGAAAAGAAAGCTTTATACGACAGCAACATGCCAGCAATTCTAGTTTTTAATTTATTAATAATCGTGTAATGACTAAATTTGGGTTGTGTTTTTTAAAGCCCTGGTGTAGATCACTTCCTACTTTTCCGCCTTTTATCCTCCCCGTACAGTGAGCGACGGCTTGGAGCTGAGGCCGAAGTACCGTGGCGTTTGGCAGTGCATGAGGAGCATCTGGCAGCAGGAAGGACTCCGCGGCTTGTACCAGGGGGTCACCCCGAACGTCTGGGGCGCCGGAGCGTCGTGGGGTCTTTATTTCTTCTTGTAATTACACCTTCTTATTTCTGTTTAAAATATTGCAATTGTATTCTACATGCTTATTTAGTAACCATGTTTTTTTCTAATAACAGTTATAACGCCATCAAGGCGTACGTCAAGGAGGGCCGTCAGACGGAGCTGAGTCGCACCGAGCACCTGGTGTCTGCAGCACAAGCAGGTCCGCTCTGCTCATATCCGACACACACACACGCGATATCAAAGCCTGCATCAGAAATCAACAGTCTGTACTGTAGTGTTGTCTTTGATAGCTGATCAAGGATACCACCCAGGGCGAGTCAGACGTCGATTAAAATAGCAACGCTTTGCTGAAGTTACATTTTTGTTGGGACCACTCCTACAGGAAAATAGAACCGCCGCAGTTATAGCCGTAGATCCGGTTTGCTGTACTCGTGTCCATTTTTAAGCTAGCTGGAATGAGGCGTGGCATAAACAACAAAAAATGAACCATTGCCTTGTACCTACCGGGTACAATCGTAGAAGGTAGCGCTGTTCATGACGAAGCTCGAGCAGTTTTATATCTCACATGCTTTTAAATAATATTTCATTAGTATCAGAACGTTTTTTAACACTTGAAACGGAAACGCTTGACTGCACCTCATCTGATATAAGGAGCGACCCCATGGGACGTCACGGCGTGCAAAGCATGCGGCGTTCATAAAGCTTAATGAGCCCCCTGCCCCTCCCCCGCTGAATGGTTATTGATTTGGTCCGCAAATATGTTGCAAAGTTTTGTTTTGTTATGCTTAATGCGAATTGTTGCTGTTTTACAGGAGCGATGACTCTCTGCCTCACAAACCCGATCTGGGTGACAAAGACGCGCCTGGTTCTGCAGTACGGCTCCGATCCGAGCCAGAATCTCTACAGGGGCATGGTGGACGCGCTGGTGAAGATCTACCGTCAGGAAGGAGTAGCGGGACTCTATCGGGTAAGGACGTGGTGTATATCAGCCTGACGCTCTTTCGACAAGGACGATGTTAAATACGGCAGCGGGGGCAGGGGTTAAGCTATTTGGGTTCGGGTTTCTGAGTTCCAGCTGACCCTCAGAAGTCGTCTCGGAGGAAACGCATTGCATGCGCATGCTCGCGCTCAAATTACCCTCTTGGCAGCTGTCATGTGAAAACGTTTACTATAAAAGGGAAAAGGAAACTCTAGTGTAAATAAAAACAAATTCGATATTTTTCTACTTTAAATAGTACATTTAGTAAGATGCAGGGCTGGGAAATATGAACTCCGTACATTTCGAAATACCTAAAGGCGTCAGTGCTTTTATAACTCCTTTGTCAATGAATGAAGGTTAAAAATGGTTACCTTTCATTTTCTGAAGACAATTTATTAAAGTCGGCTTGCAGAGTTCACCTAAGAGTCGACTCGAACATTCGACTCGTTCTCGAACGACACTTCACGTACGTTTAAATGTAGGTAATTCAAAAGTAACAGCATTGCATGTGTCTTTAAAAAAAAAAAAAAAAAAACGACTCGCACCCTAAATGTCTGACATAAGAGAGTCGACTCACCTAAAAGATTCAATTCAAAGAATCAACTCGTTGTCACGAACGACACATTATTAATTTCTGGTAGAAGGTTCTGCAAAAGTTACGCGTTGCTTACAGCGGAAAGAAATATCACCTTTGTGAGTCAGCAGTCAGAGTTTATCTAAAAGAGTCAACTCAAAGTTGACTCGGGCATTTTTTTTTAGATGTAGGCAGTGGAAAAGTTTACATCTTTATAAATACACCCTCAAAAGTATGAGTCAGATCTCAGCGTTCTGCTAAAAGTGTCGACTCGAAGAGCTGAGTCATTCCCGGATACCACGTCGCTGTTTCCTTTTAGACGATTGCAACGTGCAGTGATTCTTCAAGATTCTTTTAACAAGTACATCTGCATTAAGTCATCACTTTGATGCTGATCGCTGTTACATAAGCAGTTCTTTAATTGAACTTCCATCACTGGCCACCAGGTGGTGCTCCTGCTCCAGGGGAAAAAACATGACCTGAGTTTTCCAGCTCATTCAGTGTGTTAGACATCAGTACATCCGAGTTTTTCTTTTTCTCGCGCGTGGCTGAATCGGTTGTTTTTTCTGTGCGCAGGGGTTCGTTCCCGGCCTGTTCGGGACGTCTCATGGAGCTCTGCAGTTCATGGCGTACGAGGAGCTGAAGAGGGACTACAACAAATACAGAAACGCGCATTCGGACGCTAAACTGGCAAGTGCGAAAGAACCAGTGTTCAAACGCTTTTACAGACGTCTGAAGAAACCCACTTAAACCACAGCCATGTCGTCTCTTTCCTCCGCAGAATCCATTAGAGTACATTACAATGGCGGCTCTGTCCAAGATCTTCGCCGTGTCCAGCACGTACCCGTACCAGGTGATCCGCGCTCGCTTGCAGGATCAGCACACGAGCTACAAAGGGGTGGTGGACGTCATCCAGACGACGTGGAGGTGAGGCGACGAATACAAATCATCACGGACCCGTTTTATTATTCTAAAGAGAATTCTTGATTCTGTGATTAAAAACATGGAACATGGAACGTCTGCAGTGCCTACATCTTAAAAAAAAATAAGAATAAAAAATCCATCTCAAATGGCTAAGAAGGAGTCAGCTCATAGCGTAAACCTAGAAGAGTTCATGAGCGACACGTTTGCAGATTCAGGTACCAGCATTGCCTACAGCTGAAACAATATCACACGAGTCAGCCATTAACATTTACCTCGAAGAGTCAGTTCAAAGAATCGACTCGTCCGTGAATGACGGATCATATTCTTTTCAGACGTAGGCAATGCAAAAGTAACAAAACAAAACAAAAAAGCGGCTCCTATCGATGAGTCAGCTTAAAAGAGTCGACTCGTTCATGAACAACACGTCACGGCCGGGTGGTGCACGTCATCAGGAGTGTCATGTTTCTTGTCTTCTGGGTAGGAACGAGGGTTCTCTGGGCTTCTACAAAGGCATGGTGCCCAACCTGATCCGGGTGACGCCGGCCTGCTGCATCACCTTCGTGGTGTACGAGATGGTGTCCAGCTTCCTCCTGGACCAGCACCAGTGAGCCAGCCGAGGGAGCGATCGCCGAGAGAGATGCACGGAGCACGAGCTCTCGCTGGACCACGTCGCAGACAAGACCGCCAAGCTGACGCAGACATGATGTGGCTCTTGTACAAAGATAAACGAGAACTGGTGCTGCTTTGAGTTTACGTGTGTGTGTGTGTGTGTGTGTGTGGATGACAGAAAACAGAAGTGACGCGATGGATAGATGCATTCAGATAAACCCAAAAGGACAGTTAAGCAAGGAAAATCAAATGTACGCAATTGTCCCGGTACCTCAGAGTGTATGGTTCTCCAGGTTCTTTAGTTTTGCACTGCAGCTAGTTCATAATCTTGTCCGTAAATATCCGTCTCAGACTAAAGAGTCCGCTGGGACTCGAAGGGGAAAAACATCGCGCGAGTGGGCGCAGGGGTCGTGCGGGACAAAGAAAGCTCGGCGTTCATTAGCGCTATAGTTTCCAGTGCGGCAGTGTGACGCCGAACGATCCGTTTCCTGCTTCATCCTGAATGGTTTAAATGATTCATCTGTTTGCATTTTGACAAATCGAGCGCGAAAATATGGCAGGCACGGGGCTAATAATAATAATTGGAGTGGGCGGGATTAATGAAAAGTTTTGCCGGAGTGGGCGGGATCGGTGAAATGTTCTGTCGGAGTGGGCGGGGCCGATTACGCACTTCTCAGGGTGGGCGGGATCGATCACACTTTCTGCAGAAGTGATTTCTGATCGGTCAGGAGTCAGGGGCATTTGTTTATTCCGCGAACACGACTACCTCAAACCACATCAGTGGTTTCCCACAGACAGGGTTAGGGAACAATGGGTTTTACTGTCATGTCTAAGAAGGCAGTTTGTGTAACCCCGCCCCCTTGCCCCGCCTCCCAGAGGTTGAATTGAGGGGGAAAGCTGGACGTGAGGTATAAATATGATATATTTCCACTAGAATGACGTCGATATGACGTTTTTACTTTCTTACCTTGCTTTGGTGTCATTCTGCACAGATCATGTTAAGTAAAAGTGACATTACAGAGCTTAACAACGTCACTTGGAGCATAAATGTGTTTTTATACATCATATGTGGCCTGCGCAGGACTAGAGAAGCAAACACTGGGTCTGTAAGAACGTCGCTGATAGGCTGCTCTAAAGGTGGCTAGAATTCTTTTTACGTTTGACTTTTGCGCTAAACTGTTCCTTCCCTGCTTCCTGTCCTTAAGAAACTGGAGATAAATGACGTCGTTTTCAGGAAGGCAAGCAAAGGAATATGTGACCGGAGAGAAAGACGCGCCGTGCTGTGACGTGCGTCTACTTTATGTTCATTATTTATTGAAAGTCTCCAAAAAAAACCCTTCTGGATTCTGACCATCTTTATTACCATCAGATATTGAACTGCTCATGATTACAAATGTAAGAGGTGCCTGTAGATTTAGAGCTGGGAAGCTCTTGGACAGAACGCATATATAGAAACTGTATAAAGAAAAAAATATATATGTAAAAACATATTGCATAAAAGAAAGTTCTTGATGTTTCTACAGTACTTGTTGAGTCTCAAATGTGAAGTGTTATTTTCTTTTTCTGTAATATAGTAACTAATGAGAGGAACCTGCGTCTCTAACGGTAACCATCCGGGGAGACGCTAAAGTGTGCTTTTGAGCTCGGCGGTCATTTAGGCAGCTCCTCGATGATCACCCTGGAGACGGAGTTCCAGCCGGTGGAGGCGTCGCCGTGTGGGTAGTCACCGCACGTTCCCACCCAGATGGCCACGTCCACGAGGCCGGCTCTGATGCCCTCGCAAAGACCTTCCACTGAGTGCGGGGGGGAAAAAAAAAAATCAGAACAGATCTGTTGGCACTATCGGGTGCAAAAGTTAGCATCCCCATGTCACACAATGTAGAATAATTTCACTGGTGTTTCTTTATTATCTCATAACACACATGGTCGAATCATAGAAATAGGGGGCGGAGTTATTGTCACCTATATATATATATATATATATATATATATATATATATATATATACACACTCCATATACATTTTCCAATACGTGTTTTATTCCTCTTTATTTTTATAAATTAAAGAGTGATACATGGAGTTTTATAGTTGCACGTAATGTACACCACGCAACTTAGCACCTGTTATTATTTACATCATTCACTCACCAGCCTCTCTGTTTTCTCTCTCTTGAAGTAAATAAAGGTAGCCAAGAAAACAAAAACTCCTCTTTCCAATGTCGGAAAAACTGACTGCCGGGAAACGCGGACACTGGAGACTCCTTCCGTAAACGTTTCCTGACAGAAAACTTCACCGCATCAATTATTACACGTCTTACTCCTTTTCAGTTTATTTATTATGCGTCTTCTATTATGTGGAACATCTGACAAACGCATCCCTGGGAAACTCGACTCTCATAACTATTTTAATCAAAACGTGTCAAAGTCGTAAAGCTCCGAAATGAACCGGTGCTGAGGGAGTTTACCCTGAGCTCCAGCGCAAATTAAAATGTGTCCAAATGCTTACACGGACCTCCGTCGACGCCATTCAAAACATTTTCCGATCCAATACACTTCCGATCAGAGCCCCATGATGGCCGTGCCAATACTTCCACTTTGTTTTTAAGCCATTTTATTAGATCTTTGGAGGAATGCTCGGTCGGACGATCCTTGTCCTGCGTTTTAACAGCCTTGGGCTCTTGCTTTAGTATTTGTAAATAATCCTCTTTCCTCACGACGCTATCTATTTTCAAGATCCCTTTTTTTTTTCAGCAAAACAGCCCTTTAATATGATCGTGCTACCACCCGCATGCCTCACAGTCGGGTTGTTCTTCGGATTAAAAGCCGAACCGTTTATCCGCTGTACATAGACACTGACTCTAAAGCCCAGACGTACTCCCAATTAACTCCCAACGATGACAACCGGCCAATCAGAAGCTTCCGAAAGTCATTCCATCAAAGAGACGGCTTGGTTCATGTAAACGTTTTTGTGATATGGTGAATTAAAGCTGAAATAAATCTGCCACTGTTTTAAAATAACCTCCGATACGACTAGTAGCTCGCGCCAAAAGATGTTGACATGAGATGTGTGGAGCTGTGAAAAACTGGGCTTGAATATCTTTAGCCTGGGTGTATGTAAACTTTCGGCCTCATCTGTATCTTTATATTTATGCATGCTCGTATTCAGCGCGTCGAGCTCCCGGCATTCTGGTCACGAACACACGCCGGTAAATAAAACGCGTTAATAAAAGAATTATGCTGATATGAAATGATTAGAGTCCTGCCGAACACAAGCACTCGCTCGTCGATGGCCCATGACACTGCCCCATTCCGGCCGAGTGCTTTTCCTGATGATGAGCATCGCCCCTGGAACACGATGTGTAATGACATTGTCTGAAGGGCTCTTCTACCAGACACCGGTCTTCAGCCTGCATCTATTAGTGTGAAATGATTACCATTGATTACTCGTGAGATTGAAGATGAAGCCGGCGTTCATCACGGGAATTACACGAGCACTTCAGCGAAAACGGTAAAACGATGAAGCTGGGAATGAACCCTTGGCTTCAGGAACGAGTCGGCATGAACACACACGCGCACACACGTGACTCATGATGCCGTTTTCTCCGGGCAAAACGACTTTTAAAACCCATTTTGCAGTATTTCGGATTCCTGGTAGTTCATTTTTATGGAATTTCATGGAATTTACGGAATTTCATAGATGTGTTGACATCTTGTTTTTTTCCACCGAAAACTAAATTTCAAAATTGGGAAATTCAGCATGTTTTTGTATTTAAAATATGTATCACTGGTAGTACAGTAAAACACATCATTTTTCATAGAGAAACTTTTCATTGTATTTTACATTATATTTAACTTCAGAATTTGGATTTTGGTCCAATCCCAGTTTCATTTTTTAATGGATTTTATGGAATTCCTTTTTGTTGTTGGGACATGTCGCGTAGAGGTGCATTTTTAATCCCCCACCAGAAATCAAACCGAATAAACCTTTGCAATCAACTGCAAATTGGGAATTTCTGCTTTTTGGCTAATTTGAACTATTTTTCTAGCTACATTTTGTTGATTTTGAATTGTTGTCAGGATGGAAATTTTGGCAGCTAAATGATAAAACAGAGCTTATTTTTATTTCCTTTTTGTCCTCCTGGAAACTGAATAAACAAATAAAAAAACTGAATAAAATATTCCGATCCGTTTTCAATGGAAATAAACGCCTAGCGTTCGCGTTGCTCTTAACGTATTTGCTTTCTGTTGGTTCTTACTGGCGTGGTTTATGTGTTAGTGGTTTTAATTAGAACGCCTGGCTGGAGGCTTATTTCCGTTTATTTCCGTCACTTAATTGAACCCGGGTTCTGTTATTTATTTTCATTTCCGCTGATGTTCTGCTGTCGATTTTAATTCCTCATTCGTTTTTATTACTTTACGTATTTACGTTTGTCATTTTGCCAGGTCTCACGGGAGCGTCCCTGCTTTTATTAATAACTGGAGGCGTCTCACCTGACGTGGTGCGGTGGATGTTGATGGTGGAGTTGAACTCGGGGCTGCCCTGGTCCAGGTAAACGATAGACTCGATGGGCAGTGGGCCTGAACATTCGGCTCCGTTAAAGGTGAAGTACCAGCGCTGGCAGCAAGCCGTCTTACACTTGAGCCGGAGCGAGCCGCTGAAGAGGACGCGCAGGGAGCTGTCTGAGCGCAGCTTAGTGAACGTACACTCCTGCACACGAGGAGAAAACGTGAAAAAATAAATCAAACCCAGTAACAAGTAAAAAAAAAAAAAAGAAGAAGCTGTCTTTCTCACTCACTGTGATTTTGCCCAGGTCGATGCCGTAGTTGAGCGAGTTCCAGGCGCACTGTTTGTAATTAGGCATCCACGGTTCCTCGAACCTCTCGCTCACACACTCGCCCTTCTCTCCCTTGGCACCGTCTCGCCCCGGGACTCCTGGCGTTCCCGGAATTCCGTTCACTCCCGGGTTTCCTTCTCGACCTGGGATGCCTGGCGGACCTTGCACGCAGCTGCCGTACTGCAACAGGACATGTGACGCTATACAATACTGTTTCTATAGTAACGACTTCCTCGTGGACTCCATATAAGCACGTTAAAGAAAATGTTTGTTGAACATTTAACGTTGTTAACATGGCAAGCTGCGCTTTTACAACATGATATACCGCGAACGAATGACATAAAGAATCTGACGTTACTAATGAACAGCTACTGTTGCTGTATGGTAGGAATTAAACACGGGACGCGCAGTTACAAAGACACTACAACAGAGTTGTAGCACTGTTGCTATGCTAATCGTACCATCACATCACCCTGTTGTTGATTATTTTCCTATAACGGCATGAGAAAGAAAAAGCGAAGCAATTCGACACTACAGACTCCCGGACTATTTCACCTTGGTTTACTCTCGTCCTTACAAAAAGACCCGGGAACACGTTGCGTCCTTCACGTAGCGCTCAAACGCGACAGCTAATATTAGCTTGATTAAAGCGTAATTCACTAATCGCTTTGTTTGCTCTACAGATGTAATCTCACCCGTCAGAAACCTCATGCATCATGATGTGCTTAGAAAGTTGCTGGAAGGGATCTTAAACTGCTCTTAATATTAGGAATAAGAAAAGTAAGCAGCATTAAAATCACAGCGTGGCTTTAAGTCTGGTGGGAGATGATTAAACCTGTGGCGACGACGCCGCGGCTTTAATTCACATCAGTCGAGCAGTTTAATACGGAGCCCCTGAAGGCAAACGGATTGAAAAATAGATGTATTTTCGGATGAGCGTGTCTCCTTGAGTTGAAGCTTTCTCTTCAGATTTCTCACACGTACGTCCAAACCGTTCCAATGTCTTTTTATGCGAATCTACCACTACTCAGCGCAGAGGATTCTGGGAAGGGAGAGAATTTAAGGCCTCTTTACCGTCCCAAACTGCAAGGACAGACAGATCACAATATATCATGATTTATTTGAAAAATGTTACATTTCTCTAAATAAATGAGCACGTAACTTTAGTCTATACAACAACTGTGCTGCAGATGCGTACAGATGTTCTACACAGATGTCTGATTCGAACCATCAGTATGCAAGACCAACATAGCGCTAACGTTACTGTGAATAGACTGGCGTTATTGTGCTCTGTGTATCTCTGGGATTATTATTCAGTGTGTACGGGGGTTTGTCAGGCTGCTTATGAATCCAGTGTGGGTTTGTAATTCATCAGCGTTGGAGGAGATGCTCTGAATCATCGCAGCGCAATCAATATTCCAAACCAGTCCAGCGTTACTGCACTACATACACAATGTTATGCTAATATGATGCTAATTCTATGTCTGTTACGCTAACAGAACATCATTCTGATGAACAGAAAGCTGAATTTGCTGGAATATTGGGGGGGGAAACGTGAAAGCGTGAAAACAGAGCCGGAATACAAGTATAAGAGGTTAAAGTGTGAATTAGAGGGTAGAGCTAAAAAAAAAAAAAATGGCGGTTACGTCCTGGAATATTACGTAAGAACTATTTAAAAACCTTTTTCCACTAAAATTTGTAAATGTTCACTTATAAAGATACTAACATGACCATGTCGTCAGTTCGCCCTAATCTGATCAGCGGGAGTAAATCAAATGAAAGGTCTAGGAATACTCTCTTCGCAAACTTTTCCCTTGCTGACGTAATGCGTACAGCCCTGTCGTAGGGTTGCCAGGTCTCTGCAAAATGTGTATCTCAGCTAGGTCTCAAAAAAGGCACGAAAGACCTGAAAAGGTTTAGGCATTGGAAAAGGGAGACACAATGGAGACACCTCACACATTTTTAATTTGCAATATCCGATGTATGCCTTTTTGTCATTGTCTAGTACGGACATTGTCTAAAGGGTCTACGCATCATAGGCACGCTATCAGCACTTCTACTTTCCCCATGGCTGAGGAAATCGTTTACATTTATTTCTGATTATTTGCTAGCCCAAAAAAAAAATAGATGGACTTGCTTTTTTCACTGCAACTTTGTTCCCAAGCAAGTGTAATTTATTGTTAAAGGTCAACTTTGTAGGATTTAGACTGGAACTATGAGCAGAAATAGAATATAATATTCAGAAGTATGTTTTCATTAGTGTGTATTTACCCGTAACTATGAATATTAATTGCGTAAGCTTAGAACGAGCCCTTTATATCTACACAGGGAGCGCGTCCACCTCTACGGAGATGCCATGTTGCTCCTCTACAGTAGCCCAGAATGGACAAACCTCTAGAAGCACCTTAAGAGGAATCAGTGTTTGCTGGAGCTGGATAACAAGTCTGAGCACCCAAATTTTGAAGAATGGAGGCTCATACTTATTATTTAGCACAGAAAAAGCAAGAGCGCGAATATAAGTACTTGGAAGTACGCTACGGGCACCTGATGGCCATCGTACGCTCTAATACGTAGTGGACCTTTAAAAGTGGTGCTTTAAAAGCTAGTGTCTGGTCTGGTGATCTGCCGTCAGCTAAATAGTTGATACAAATCAAATAAGTTTTCTCCGCCACTGAAATACTTTGCCTGGTCCGCCAGTTGACCCCTGACTGAGTATTCGAACCTGACCGAAACCCCTGAAGGACTGAAGTTTCTGGTGCCATCAAACGGCTCGACTGTAACCCGAGCTCAGCTTTAGGACACGACGTGAAACGACGTGAAACAAAAAAGGCTGCTTTTGCCATGGTGTTTGTGCACCGTCACCTGAGTTGCCTCCTGCCAGAGTAATTTAGGGTCTCATTGGCATGCCTGTGGGCACGGCGCCGTGGAAATAAGGGTCTTTAACTGAACCATAAATCTCAGCGCTATCGGCTGGAGGCAGAGCGGAGAGTGCGATGGATTCATATTTATTATGGGCCTCTGGTGCGCACTTCAGAGCTGCTGGCTTGTGTGTATTGACGGAGCGAGCACGGGCATCCCTGCAAAACAAAGCAGCGGATACACTCTCAGATAAACAAGCGCCTTCGATCGGGTGGACCGGCTCCGTCAGCAGAGAGCCACCTACTGAGGCTCATGGGAAGGCAGGATGAAAAATGCACTCAGGTGTGCTGGGCCGCTCCGGCCAACAAGCGAGAGAATATCGAATCAATTCAAACAGATGAGCGTTCCCTTTAGCTTCAAGACTTTTCATTACGATGATAAATCGGCTATGATATTTAAGTAATAGAACCATTTACAATCCCATGCTGAGGGGAGTTTTTTTAACCAAGATGATGAACTATGCATGAATCAGCTAGCTGCATTTCCACCCTTTTTGTCCCTATGCATTCGATTTCTTTCATTTCAAGCCAAACATTTGTCCGACTCATGCAATTCCAACAAGCAGGTTAGCTGGAGGAGAAAAAAAAGTCAAATTCTCTTTCTCTGTCTCACACACACACACACACACACACACACACAGATAACTTCCAGAGCTGGTCAGACGCTCTTTTAAAACTGGCCATCAATTCAGTCCGTTTACAGCTTTTCCATTTCCACTCGGTGTCAAAATGCCTCAGAGCAAGGCGAAGCTTTTTAGGATAACTTATAGCAGTCGCTTCCAACAGACTGAGTATTTAACCATCAACTGATGATCAAGCACGCTGGCTCTTTGAACAGAACGGAGTCATAAAAAAGTACAAAAGGCGTTGGGCTTTCAACTGGACGGGTTAAATGAAGTGTGTAACACCGGCCATGTTGCGAACACTTTTGAATTGAACGAAAAATGTAGCTACTTGATCATGCATGAAGACGCAGTGGTGAGAGCGACAGGGGCCAAGCAATGAAAGCAAGAACTGATATGAAATGGTACAAGGTGACATTATGGAGAAAATTCCAGCGTAATAAGAGTCCAGAATTGGGAAAGTACGTGTACACTAAAAGGTAAAAAAAAAAACCTTTAGAATTTACGGACACCTGAACACCAGTCCCACATGCACAGCCTGTTGAACATCCCATTCCAAATTCACTCCCTTTTTGCCGGCTTTCCACGAGATTTACTGCATTTCTTACTTCAATATAAACTTCTGCTCATCAGTTAAATAATTCAGACTAACAGGCTGGATGGGTCAGAATCTGGTCTTGCATGTGTACTGGCTCAAATTACTCACAGCAAGAAGGTCCTGGGTTCGATCCCCGGGCCACACCTTCTGTGTGGAGTTTGCATGTTCTCCCAGTGCATGCGTGGGTTTCCTCGGGGTGCTCCGGTTTCCTCCCACAGTCCAAAGACATGCAGATTAGGTCAACTGGCTA
>JAQQZR010000019.1:1238230-1257589 GCA_030068235.1 Notoglanidium macrostoma
AGGAACTGGAGAAGGAGAACACGCTTTTATAGGAACTGGAGAAGGAGAACACGCTTTTATAGGAACTGGAGAAGGAGCACACTCTTTTATAGGAACTGGAGAAGGAGAACACGCTTTTATAGGAACTGGAGAAGGGGAACACGCTTTTATAGGAACTGGAGAAGGGGAACACGCTTTTATATGAACTGGAGAAGGAGAACACGCATTTATAGGAACTGGAGTAGGAGAACACGCTTTTATATGAACTGGAGAAGGAGAACACGCTTTTATAGGAACTGGAGAAGGGGAACACGCTTTTATAGGAACTGGGGAACAATAAATTGCTTTTACAGGAACTGAAGAACAAGACCTTGCTTTTAATTCACAACAATAAGGAAAGCATGCTTTTAGCAGAACTGAATAACAAGAAAGTGCTTCATTAAAAAAAAAAGAACAAAAGAACCCTTACAGGAACAGATCTGCTGGACCTCCTCGCTGTAAGGGTCAAGCGTTTGGGCTTGTATGGTTCTTGGTGTACACCACACATGCACTCACCCACTTATGGAGATGAGGGACTCATATAAATATTACTTTACTTTTTCCACACCTCTGTAGACCAGTGTTGACCTCTGAACTCTCAGATATGCATGTATCTTTGTAACGGGATGTTTAAGCACTGCTCTAATCTGACAATCTGAGCACTGACAGGAATTTTCTTCACTCTTTTCTTTTTCCTCACTTATCACACTAAAACAACATGAGCATCACAGTCACTGAATATAAACTGGTCATTTCTAATTCTGTTTACTGTCTTTACCATCTGAATGAGATTCATCATGAAACCGTATTGCTAAGAGCCAGTGGAGGCTGCTGCCATTTTCTTTTCTTTTTTTTTTCCTTCTTACAGGAGCCAGGATTTGTACATAAATGCAAGCAATCAAAATCTGTCAAAAAGGGGGGGAAAAAAGAATGGATTTTTATAACACATGATCAAGATAAAAAGATTTCGATTCTTATTTTTATATTATTTTATAAACTCCAGCCATCAGATCATCATTAAATCCTGAAAGTACACAAATTTAGGGGGAAAAAATTGCATCATAAATGGTGCTTAGTGTATTTTCAGGACATAACATTGAAAGCACTGTGTCAGATCCAGTAGGGGAAACTTTGACGTGTTGGTTTTGGATCAGATTTGGGGCATGAGCATTTCCTGGCATGTTAATCTGCCGTTGATTAAACATGGCCTACTGCTCAGCTACGGTCTGTGTTCTACAGTCTTTCCAATACTAATTCAATACAGTGATTGAATAAGTGATTCAGCTAATGTCTATTGCAAACAAATTTGGGACCACCAAAAAAGCCCCAACACTAAACCTAGCTGTAGTGTGAACCCACCTCCTCTCGATTTTTTCCTCCAGCTTCCGTCTCGCGAGACAGGAGACACTGTAAGCACTGTAAGAAGCACTGTTGCTCCTGTGTGCACGTCTCCTCCAGGCTGAATGAACTCTTTCTCCTGACGCCGGTTCCCCACAGAGCTGACTGCAGCACTGTACACACACCTCCATGTCTTTGTATTACTCCTATCTCGGGTTTGGGCCACACACTCATCATGTCTGACATGACTGGGACATCGGGAGCTAAATTACCCTGTTGTTCTCCTTGATTGACTTTTAAACACACATCACTTCATTCTCGCTGGGTTCTGTCTGGTTCTGTGCTGATGGTTCTGCACTGAAAGCATTTGCATTCTGTATTTGTGTAATTATACGGCTGTTTATTATTCACCGGGAACGTTTGCTGCTGTAGCTTAATTTTCCTCCTCAGGGATTCACACAGCACTTTTTTTTGTATTTCTCTGGGCTTAAAAAAAGGGTTCCTCTTTTACATGATTAATGGCGCTAGAGTTCTAAAAGGGGAACTGTTTATAGAACTCCAGGTGAGACAAACCTCTCTGTCGGTATGTCTGGATGGATGGATGGTTCCTGTTTTCAGGTGATACACTGAGGAAAAAATGGCTACTCAAGGGTTCCATCCATCCATCCATCCATCGGGTTCTAGACTTAATCTCTTCTAGGTTTTTAGCATGCTAATGATTCTTATCTGTTCAAAAGCCTTCGAGGAACCATTTTTCTGAGAGTTACACTGTAAAGCGTGCTTTAGTTTGTTCATTGGTGGAAATCCTTAAACCAGTGTTCCCAAACCCTGTCCCTGGAGATCTGCCCTGCTTCAGATTTCATCTCCAGCCATAATCTAACACACCTCTTTTAGTTGATCTAGAATTTCTTAAGATTTTTTTAATGGTTGGACGGTCAGGTGGTCATGATTATGGTTGGAGCTAAAGTCTTCAGGGAGGTAGATCTCCAGGAACAGGGTGGTGACCACAACAAGTAAAACCCTACAACAGAGTGTTTGCGTACTAAAAAAGCATTACGAATAGAATCACTCCAGGAAGCTTAACCATCCATTTTTTTAGTGTTTGGTTCATACATTTATCTATTTAGTTTACCTTGAAAGACGGAACCTTTAAAGGTACGATGTAGAAAATACAACATAGCGTTTCCATATCACAACAAGGAACCATTCTAGAGGGCTTAACAGGACAGAACTTTAAGAACATATATCCAAAGAACTTTGATGAACCATAAATCTAAAAGTCATTTATCCATTTTTCCATGCACACCTAGGTGGCCAGAATAACATCTAGGATACTACGTAGAACCCTACAACAAGGGGGTTTCTTTGAATACAGATAGAACTCGTTTAGGAAGCTAAAATCCTAATGATTTTCCAAAGTTTTTGCTTTCTGGGGGACCCCTCAAGATTCTAGATAACATCCTACAACATAATGCTTCTGTATCAGAACAGTACCAGGTAGAACCTAAGCAATGTAAAGTACATAACTAGCCAAAGAACCCTCGAGGAGCCCTTTTTTCTAAAAGTGTAGCTCCCCATGGCTTTCTGTGGTCTGCTCATCTGGGGAAAAGTAAAACCCGGTAACTGAGTTGTTCTGTATCAGAATGGTACCAAATAAAACCAAACTAGAACTGAAAAACTAAAGAGCTGAAAAGATTAAGGTACCTTACTATAGAAAATACAGAAAAAAACCTGGAGGAACATGTAGCACCATAACGAGTTCTTAGGTTTGCCTTTTTGGTGGAACCTCAGAACTGTTTGTAGAACTTTGTAAGGTTAGGAGGATTCCTCCAGTGGGATAAAAAAAAAAAAAAGGTTTTAGGGTGCTAGAATACCAAGAACCCTAAAGAACACTTTTTCCTGACATTATTTCCATGTCTATAAATCCTCCATGGGCCATTATGAATTTTAGACACTCCGTCTCAGACACTGTGTCATTCTCTTGAGTTTTCCAGTCTGAACATTCCGGTGCCATTATCCAAGAAAGTGGCTGTAACTTTTTCCACATTTTGCATGCGAGCAGAGATCTTCACGTTCCTCAGAGGAACCGCTCAGAGAGGACACCATTACAGGCTCCGTAAACATCACCTGAGGTACAAAAGTGTGGTTCTTTCTACTTCAGAGCTCCACATTTGAATAACAAAGCACAAACCGCGGGCAATCAAGCGTTTTATTCACCCTGAGGCGATAAATAAAGCAACACCACTGAATGGAAGATACGGATGTATTGCCTCAGGGAACCCGGCTGCCTTTGTCTTCTAAAACGCTCCTTTGCTGTACACATTGGAACGATTTAGCTCTCAGCTGTTCAATGCCATCTTATTTCCAACAGCTGACAATCTGCAAGTTCTCATTGGCTTTGATGAGAAAAACACACCCAAGCCTAGAGAACGAGTAAATAGCCGTCTCACGAGAGCGTGTAACCTTTCTCCAGAGCTCCCAGGTCCAGCATGTGGTTCATTTAACACAGTTATGACATCTTTTTTTGAACATTGTGTTTCGTTGATACTGCTTTCCAGATGGCAGCTCTGCCAGAAATCTAATCATGAAGCGAATGATGCTCAGGGTTGGGCGAGGACTGGGAACATGGCACAGAACTCTGAGTTGGCTTTCGAAGATTATTTGGCGTTAGTGTTACTAGTTTTAAGAATTTTCTTCTCAACATGTTTAAATAATCAGCATACATTTCAGACGTCAACTAATTTGACTACCTAAGTTTGTTAGATGGAGATATTTGAATTCGTACCGCTCTTCGTTATAATATAGTCCTGGCCTATTCCCACCCACTACTTACATCTCCCTTAGCATACAACAGCTACCAACTGGGGAGGCTGAAGGCTAACACGTGCTTCCTCTGAGACATGTGAAAACAGACTTTCTCCTCCTGTTCATACTGAATCACAGGGAAGTGTAAGACATTCAGAAAAAAGTGCTATCGACCCTCTTCCACATTCGTGAGCTCACAGATTATCACGACTTTGCTAATTTCATTGCAATTTACAGAGGTGAAAGAGCACCCCAGCTATTCCTCTCTTGGACTTCCAGACAGGATGCACACTTGCATTCTCTGGACAATATGGCGAACAATCTCTGCAGCCAATAATAAACTAATTTCAATAACGTGATGCCATTTAACAAAGAAAAGCATAAAATTGTTGCTATGATGAAGCTTTCTGTACCATTTTTGGGAGGAGTCTCCAGTTTGTAATAGTGGGAAAGTCTTCGTTGTACTGTTTCTCACATGACCAGCTACGTTTTTTTTTTTTTTCCAAGAGAGAAAAAAAGAGAGGTGCTCGTAGAACTTAATAACATTAACTTGTCTCATGAACATCAAATATCACAACATTATCCCTAACTATTAACAGATAAAACATATAAGCTGAAGTATCTAGCCAAAACCTTTCCCATTTATTAGCTAGCTAGCTTAGTCTTGTAACTGCTGTATGAATTTATTTACCTCACAAGTTAACTCATCTTAATTTAAGTGCTGCTTGAATACACGATGACGCTAGCTATGAGCTATCATTAGCTGTTTAATCCAGCTTTCATTCTTTCTCCAAGCTAGCGACTGGGTCGCTAACTAGCTAACTCAGCTGCAGCTCATTTGTAGCTACTTCTTTTGTGACACATCTTCTGTTAATCTGATAAAGGAAAATCCCTCTGTGAAAGGTGATGTCATGCTTTAATAAATTAAAAAATATATAATTGTTGGTAAATTGCTGCAGTGTAAGAGGAAAGAAAAACCGTTCCGAATGATCTGTAACAGGAAAACTCTGGATTGGTTACGGTGCTTCATCACAGCACCTCAGTGTTGATTATTTTCCTACAAGAACACCTTTAAAGGAAAGCCATTTCATCCAAAATCTATATACATGGACCTGAAACAGACATAATCCATAAAATAATCTAACTGTGACCATGTTTCATATCTTTATCTTTAGTTCCAGGTTGGTCCTGTAGATGGCAATGGTGCCTCAGAGATGTCTTTGTTGTTGTCTCTTCCTGTAGAACGTTCAAAGAATATAGAAGGAGAACGTTTCAAAGGGCACGACGCAGAGCAGGATGCTAAGTGTGTCATCCACAACAAACCTGGCACCGGGATTCTGGAGCCACGTCTACAGGTTGATGATCTTCTCCCGCAAAAGCCAAAATACAGTTGGATTATTACTTTTTTATTTATTTTTTTTTTGAAGCTGCAAATCCAAATACAGGTGGAAATTCCCATGCTGTCCCTATGGTTACCGGCGTCGCTTCAAGAGACGGGGCTAATGAGACGTCGAAAACATTTCTCTCTGCGTTTTGGCCGATGTGGTCAAGCAGAGACAGCATTTCAATGAACGAAAAGGAAGAATTGTGAAATTAAGAAAGGAAGCTAAAAATTGGATGGGTCACTGGGGCTTCCAAAGAAAGCTATTGTATACATTCTTCATTTAAAACATCTTTCAACCTTTATAGCATGCCATGTCATGAAAAAGAAACAAAACACAACCGAAACCACATCAAACAGCTACAGAGACCCCAAAGGGTCACGATGGGCAACTTATTTATTTATTTATTTATTTATTTTTTTGTGTTCATTCCCAAAAGTTATTACCTCACAATAAGGGTTAGCGTTAAAGCTGAAGTATTATGACGGCACTCAAAAGTATTGCGAGGGTATGCAAAAGTACCTTTAAAAAACCCCCACTATGACCTTTAGGGGGCTCCATACCTAGCGATGACCTTTCTCGTTATGTAGCTTGCTAGCTTAGTTCGGTGATTAAATGCAGACAAACCAATAAAAACTCAAAAACCATCCAAACTAACAAAGAAATTAAATATAAATATAACACATAAATATATTGTACGTGTCGTATATTCTAATCACATTGTACCGCCAGAATCGTCACTGCCGCTTTACCACTGCCCTGGAACAAAAAAAAAGTCAATAGTTCAGCACGTAGCCTTATACACCAGACAGTAGATAATAGAAAATCTGTTTTGCAACACATTCTGCTTTCCACTTTGCCAAGATCCAGTCCCCAGCTGCCGGATCTCAGAAGTGTTGCAAAGTGAATCGTGCTTCAATCAAAGCGGTAGGTAATCAGCTTTCAGACGGCTTCCTCTGAGTGATGCATCGCATATTTGCCCCGTCATCCAGGCGCATACAAATATTTGTGCGTCATTGCCAAACATGTGCAGATGTTATGCAGATGTTATGCAGAGCGACTTGAACAGGGTTCCGTATCAGGAATGAGAATAAGACTCAGGTCAGAGCCACACTCGGGCACAGAAGAAGCCATTTCACGTGTCAGGCCGTGATCAGCGGGAACTGATGATGCCTTTTTTTCACACTATATGTTCGCATGGGGGATGAAAAAAAAAGAAAAATAAAAAATCACCACCCGTGACAGGCGTCTGCGGGAATTTGGAGCAGGACTCAACCTGGGTGATTGCAGTTCAGAGGGCAGTGCTGTTCCCGATAGCATCCCGTCTCTCATCCTGCACGCCTCAGTGGCGTTTCAACACCAGCGGCCGCTCGACAGACACTCTAGACACTCGTCCCTACCGTGTAGAAACCGGTGACACATCATGATGCGCACTTACTAAATCCCGGCCAACCCTGGCACTAGAGAGCCTAATCCTCGAGCAAATCCATGCAGTGAGTCTTATTTACATCTGTGCTCTACATAAACCTCCGAGCGATGGCACCTGACGGTGAGAAATCCCGCAAACTGGGACAGTGAGAAGACTTATTTAAGTGCCCACACTGTGCCACGCCACCACATCTGCTTTTTTTTTTCCGCTGCTGTCAGCTTCTTATTTAAGTGGATCAGACTGCAGGCCCAAAAAATGTCAAGCATAAGATTAAGTAGTGGGTGCTGTCTATCATCGTGCAACATTTCCCGTCGGGACTGAAACGTCTGCTAAATGTCAAACGATTAAACGTCTGCGTTCTGCCCCAAATCCCAAAAGGGAGGTTGTATATAGACCAAAGCTTATAACCTAACCTTCGATTGAAGCCGATGAGCTAGCAGGCTAACAACATCAGATGTCTTTCATGATCAGCATTAGCGATCATTTTAACTTGGACAAAGTCGAAGAGGATCCAGAGCCTATCACAGAACTCGTTCACACCATACCTAATCAGAAAAATGAGATACTAACTCGAAATATTGGCAATGTTTATCTTGGAATAACAAACAAAGTCAAAACAATGAGATATCAAAATAATGGCCACTAATTCAGGGGCAGGTTGAGTGATATAAAGAAAGTAGATAAAAAAAGTTACAATTAGGGAAATGAACAAGAAATAATGCTCAGAGTTGCAACGTGAAATAAAGCGCAAGACCTCACGAAGAACTGGAGAGACACACTTTAAATACACTGGGGTGATTTCATGGAAACAGGAAACAGGAAACAGGTGTGTTAGAGCTCAGGTGAGCGTGAGAGTTGTAAAGTCCGGGCTGGATTGGGATCAGGATGCAGCGTGGTGGTTTTGGATCTCTGGCGGAGGTGACAAAAACGAGATAATAAGTTTAAAATAATGACATGCTGTCTTGAAATAATGAGATCTTGAGTCGAAATAACAAGACGTTAAAATAACAACATACTCTATCTTGAAAGAAGATAAATAAAAAGTGAAATCAACAACATACATTCTTGAAATAATGAGCTATTCGGTTGAAATAACCAGATAGTAATTTAACGTAACATAGTATCTTGGAACAATTAATTAAGTTGAAACAATGAGATCGTTTCAGATATTTCTTTGACAATCATGACAAGATATCATGTTCAAACGTGATATTAAGTTGAAATCTTTCAGAAATTAAGTGACAATAATGAGATAATTACTTGAAATAATAAGTTGAAAAATGAGATACTAAGTTGAAATGACCGTATCTTAATAAAAATGGGATACTAAGTCAGATTTGCGAGATATTAAGTTGAATCAACGTCACATATCTTGTATATTAAGTTGAAACAATGACATTTCAAAAACGTTTCCTCCCAGTTTGTGGTTCAGTGATTCCGCACAACCGCCAATCCTCCTCCCTTCATGTTCTTGGATGTAGGAGGAAAGTTGGAGATACTGTGATACTCCACAGACACAGTAACCGTGACGCTGTAAGGTACCTGCTGCACCACTCCATCATAGAGTCTGGTCTGTTTACATGCACGCTGAACATCATTAACGTAACAATTACAGCGACAACGCAAGACCGAGTGAACGCAGGATGAACCGAAGTGTGGAAAAGATAGCATGGAACCAGTGGAGACCCACGCTGTGGTGCGCTCTACAGTCGGCTGGAGGAAGCCAGCCCCTCGGCACTTGCAGGACTAATGAAGGTTTTGATATTACCTTCCTCCGAAACACAGGGATCAGTCACGGAAGAGGATTAGCGTCAAATGACTTAAACAACGGGAAAACATCACCCTGGATGTATACAACATTTAAACCTCCACACAATTTCAAGTCTGCTTCTTTGTTGCTGTGTTCATTTCAGCGATATTGTGAAAGAATCAAATTACTCGACACGGCTCATCAAAGCGATCCCCTACCATCATCTGATTAAACGTCTACAGCCGTTCCGTGCGAGCTCATTACTTTGTTGGAAGTTAATTGCATGTCTGATGTCGCAATACTTCTGCCTACAGATTATTATTTGTTCTGTTTTTATTGTCTCGCATGTTAAATATTTTATGAAAAGAATCGGGCCTATCAACCGACTAGTTACGGAAAGTGACGCGGCGGCGCTTTAATCCTTTGATCTGTGCAGCTCTATGAAACAGACCAGTTTTGAAACTTCATGCTAATGCTACCATCAACACCGTCGCAATTGTGACCCGGCAGATTGCTAACTAGCTAAGCTAAGTCCCAGCTGGAACTTTGTTGCAGCCACATTGCATTCTGGGACGTTGAGTTTGCACCGCATTTGCACCGATGTTGGATTTCTCTTTAATACGATATCGAACATTGCCGGAAATCGTTTGTTTTCTAGGCGCTAACAGCAGCCATTTCGAGTGATGTTTGAGATCGGTCACTTTTCAACCCATTAAATGACGTTGCAGTAACCTCACTAGCAAATAACAGTAACACGTCTGACCTCGGTGCATCACACAACCTCTAGCTTCTCACAGGAATAATGAAAACACGGCACCAATCAACAAATTGCCGTATAAAGCTAGCCCGATGCTTATTCAGATGCAGAACGTTCTCCACTTTTCAAAAAGCAGAAGAACTCTTGCAATCCCTTGCATGATCCATCTGAGGGAAGGAAATGGCTCACAAACACTTCAGGTCCAATCTCGATCTCATCCGTTCATTCACGGACGCTTTTCATCTTCTGTGCGTCCTTATTGCTGGGACTGTGCGCCATGAATAAGGATAATAATAATGATAATTCCTGAACCATAGTGGCTTTTATTTATTTATTTATCTATCTATCTGTTTATTTATTTATCATCCCGGCGACTGATTCGGGACTGGCTGGTCTCATCAATCATCCCACACTCAATTTAATCAGCTTTCATCACATAGCTATCGGGGGGTTTGGAAAGGAGCTTCCTCGCTCCGCTCTGTGCTGCACTTCATCAATAATGAATTGCATCTTGATGCTCCTCTGAAGGAACAGCTTCCTGTTTCCAAGCGCATGATCCTTCACTTTTATGTCATCAAAGGTCATCAAAATTCGAATTCGATAAAGTCATGTCTCAGTGCAGCAAGAACGATAAACTGGCTTAGGTTAAAGTTTTAAGTTTCAACATTCTACTTTATAAAAGGAACCGAAACGTATACACACACACACACACACATACACACACTAGTGTTTGCATGAGCCACCCTTTTAGAAATGTTTAATGAGCAAAATGTTCTCGAAAATGGGCGTGTCCAAAGCACAGGGCTTTTGCTGTTAGCCGGCTGTGCCGTCAGAGTCACGCAGCTCTCTGTAGCCCTAGACGTGTTTTTGAATCTGTGTTCTCTACGACTCCTGGATATGAATTTCCCAGTCGTCACACTGTAATCATCCTTGGAATAACTTAACGCTAAGTGTTTCCATACACTAGAGCTTCTTCCACTTCCTGTTTGCGGCTGATTCCAGTCATTTCTCGAGCGAATACACCATTATGCTTGTGTTTAGCTTGCTTTTTTTTTTTATTTCTGATTTGAGATAAAGATGAAGCACATGTTTTAGATGCATGAGTTTGGGCTTGATTCATATTAAATGCTTATTTCTCCTCACGAGAGGTGAAACAAGAGGTGTTTATTGCTGTGTAGTCAAGCGTGCATGTCCACTTTTTTTTTCTTCTGAGCAGGAGAGTCTTTTTTTCAATTTTTAATCAAGAGTGCGTGCCACTGCACGTGACCACACGGAGAAAAAACCCATTGCGGCCTGTGCCTTTTTTCAGAGCCCTCCACCATTTCGCGCGGCTTCTCCGAGCGCTTTTCGCATGGCTTCTTGGAAACTTTTTCAGAAAAACGCTAGCGTCGTCACGGCCGCTACTTTTCAGGAAACCGGTGATATGTTTTCCAGATATTGTTGTCATGGAAACAAATCTAACATGCAGTGTTTCGTTTATGAAGCACTCAGATGAAGCCATCAAGTAAAATGCTATATGGACACACGGCTGAAGCGTTCCCCAGCACCCTGCCAGCCCTTTACTGCCGGAAAAAAAATGCTATGTGGACACAAGCCCTTTATGCAGCCTGCTGAATGTACAGTTTATTACAAAGACATACAAATACGATACACCGTATCGTTACACCACTAACAATTAGCTTTCAAAAGCTGCTACCTTTCCAAATAAGACCCGAGACGTTCTTTTTTTTTCCTGGAGTTGTCCAGTCAAGAAGAGGATCGTTTAACAAAAGCAGGTACTCTTTATTTGTAAATGGCATTTACAAATGAATATTTACATTACATAAGCTTGTATTCTTCTTTTTTTTCTTACAAAGTGGTAATTCTCACAAAAATAGATCTCTTTTTCCAAAAACTTTAAATATCTGTACATTTGTTATGAATATTATATACAAAGCAGGTGGACCCACCCGAAGGAGCCAGTAGTCGAACGGAAATCTTCTCCAACATCCACGTTGATTCCAAAAAAAAAAAAAAAGCTCAAAGTAAATAACGCAAAAGCGCGAAGTGGTTCACGGCCCCGTGAGGCTGAACGTGGTAGCGATGCTACATCGGATATTTGGCAGCCATTTGGTGACTCACACCTTTTCTGAAGATATAGTCGATACATGAGGTCGATAAATAAATATCTTATTTTATTTCTTTCCAGAAAATAGATCCTTTTCATAGCTGGAGTATTTTACAAGGCGCTATTAACGGGTCCGTTATGTGACGTGCTCTTTGAGACATCACCGAAATCAGCAATCAAAAAGCAACGAAATGCTCAAAATCAGTCAATTTAATACGAATGAACATCTCGAACCATAACGGAATGAAAGCAAGCAAAACGGCAACGGTTCCCTTAACTGACTATAATCACAGTGCTGCTAAATCCTCCATTCTGATTGGTCGGAATTACCGATTAACTTCCCGTGACGGCTGCTCGGACAGCAGTGCTGCCGCAAATCGGACGTTTATATTAATAATGCGCTCGTTCTCATATGTTATGGTTTCCGTAGTAACTGCTTACATGAAGACGGCCATGACGGACTTAATCTTTCAGTAGATCCAAAAGATTTTTGTTATTTAAGAAAGAATTACGTATGAACGTTTCTGCGTGGCGGTGTTTGTTTATGTTTTATTTCCGGTGTCAGGAAGTTTTCCGTCATGGGGAAGTTTTCAGGGGAGGAGTTTACGCTTCGCAAATTTTTTGTTTTGTCTTAATGACTTTACAAGAGTGGGAAAGATTTTATAGCTGCTGTAACGTAATGTCAAATGTCCCTATAAACAGGTAAAAATTGTTACAGTTGGCTGAATTTGCTGTGGCATAAGAGGAATAAAACACTTCAGGACGCGCTGCTATAGGAAAAGAATCAACCTTAAGGTGTTGTTGATTATTTTCCCAAAACTGCACAACATGGAGTGGTTTTATTGCTAAATATTACACATAACATTAACAAACCATAAATAATTGTACTGAACATGTATACTAATTGTGTAAAATGAATGAAATATACTTGTGTATACGATACATAAATAAAAATCCACACAAAAATTCAATCACAGCGTGTCAGTAGGCGTAAACTTCGGAATTGCTTCAGCCTTGGTTCTGAATTTCGCCAGTTAGCAACCGTGTTCATGCTGGTTTAATTTTACTCACTAACGGTACAAGCCTGGATTAATCTGGATTAAAATGAACTAACGCCGGCGTGAATAATGCAATACATGACATCAGTCAAGGGAGCCTTAACGGGAAATGTTATTAGGGCAAGCCAAGAAAAAAAACAACCGAATGTTCCAGAAGCAGGACGCAACCCAAAAGAGAAATAAATAAATAAATAATGAGCGAACAGAAGGGACACTCCATCATTTTCTAACCGTTTCCTCTAAACCTGTTGTGTTGTGATCTGCAGGAGGGCGGTGAGCGCACGAAAGCCACGAAGCGGAGCCGTGTCGAGAAATCAATATACACGTGATGATGCAATCTCGCACTGTGCAGCATTCTGAGAAGGGCTTATGAATACCCGGAATGTTCCAGGTTTCACGTAAAGCCTCCTCGGATTTTTTATTTTTTATTTTTTTACTAGAATACAAAAAAAACAAATCAAGGACACTCTTAGAGTGAGTTACACAACCTGAAAACACTCCACTGGAAACGTGAAGCAGTCGGTCCCACCCTTGCAGATCCTCGCCGAGCTTAAAGCATGTGGTTTATACTGTATGGGAGTATTGGCTCCTCAGACTGTGCTTGAGTCTTTGTCCATAAATCTGTGCAACCTCCATAAAGTCAGGAATGAAAACACAACAGGACGCTAATCTTTAGGATGAGTTCGTTCGTTGGTGTCAAACCATGGTGCAGACGGTGTTGAGGCTGGGGTCGAAACGCACCACCTTGCCCTCGATGCTTTTGGTGTTGGTGTTGTACATGGGGTTCTCGAACGTGGCCTGGCCGTTGCTGTTTTCATGCGCAGAGCAGCCCGAGAACTCGGCTTTGTCCGTCCTCCTGAAAGCACAGAGCGAGCCACAACTAAAAATGAAGCGAAAGAAGAGCGGGTTTTCCATCAAGACCAAACTCCAGACATCTGCCTAGTGAGAAATGCACACATTCCTATAAATTCCTTACGAACAGTGGTTCTCAACTCGACTTGTTTCTTTCGATTTTTGGTTACGGAGGTGGAAATGTCACATAATCAAATGTGTTATATTTCGGCGGGTCCGAGCACCAACGTCAACTCGGACCTACAACAACTTTCACGAAATGAATCGATACTGATCGATTCCAATTAAAGAGGTCACTGGCTGCGAAAAGTTTGAGAACCACCGCTTTAGAAATTTTAAATGCTTTCTAAAGATTTTCAAAAATGAACGCACATAAAACAACCCTAAGCAGTAACGATACAGGATTAACCACAGTACATGCTCACTGCAATGTGAGTTTACTATGGACACGTCAGTCTGAAACGGTTCCCGAAGGATAACTATTCATGGTTCCTGGAACCCTTTCTGGTTAAACTCTCTTTTATAGAGTACTATGTAGAACACGTACACAGTGCACGATAATCTGCATGTTTGCGTATTAGTAACTTCAAGAAAGAGAAAATGAGTGCCAAAGATACGGCTGTAGTGATGATACACAACATCAAAAGTAGCTAGAAATGGATAAAAAGTACGAAATGTGCTTTTTTTAATAAAGGAAATATTATCCAGGATTGGCAAAGTGCTGTTTTTAAAGGGAACAAACACTTCAGGATGCGCCGTTGTAGGAAAAGAATCCATTTCTCGTAACCCCGTCATTTATTATTTATCTACAACAGCATGTCCTGAAGTGTGCTGTTTAGTATAGATTTACCCTGCTCGGGCCGATGCCGTTATACGTAGTCAGACATGTTGACTACAAAGGTTGCATTTCTGTGAAGATATTTTATTCATTTTCTTCACGTAGAAGCAAAACTGAACCCGGTTTAAACCTCTGAACCCCTTTGTATCGTTACGATGCATGCGTTTTTTTAAATCTCCATTCTTTTACCTTTATTACACCGATAATAACGATGAAGCCCTCCGGATAAGCATCGGAATATCTCCCTGATTAAAAAACACAAATCAAGTCGCCTACGTTCGAGGCGTTTAACCGGATAAGCGTACGTACCGCTGTTTGTAGAGATAAAATCCAAACCCTGCAAATATCAGAGCGAAAAAAGGCACGAGAATTGCCACGGCCACAGAGCTGCTGTTGGTCCCGGGCGGCGCCTCGGAGCTTCTCGTCGTCTCGGTGATGTTCTGACCTGTGTGACAGGAAACGTTATTGACTTTATGTGCAGGAGAAATCCATTACATACAACCCCGTTTGAAATATTCATCTCCTAATATCATAATAAAGACATTACGTTGGTTGAGGAATCATTACGGGTATGGCTTTATAGATGTAATGTACACTTTATTATGATTTAATGTGATAATATGTAAAAAGCTAATGCAGTGTGCTTGCTTTAAGTCTATTGCACAGTATTATAATAACTCTCGCGGCTGCTGTTAAGCATTTTTTATTGTGAATTGTACACATCATGTATTATAGAGTACATCACATTACACTGCATATTAGATTACATCGCATTATACTGCACATTCCTTATACTGCACTTATGAAATTCCTGAGCTGCTAATGCAATTCCATTGCGTTGACATCGTAATACCGTTTTTAATCACGAGGTCATGCGAGTGAGAAAAAAACAACGCAATGGAAGACAACAGGAACAAGAACTTATACCACGTTATACTCAGTTCAGGAAACACACCTTGTCTCTGTAACCCGAACTGTCCGTAATCCCGGCCCTGGATGTAGCCTTGGAACACATACGGACCTCCTTCCTGCTCGGCGGAAACCTAGTGTTTAAAAAAAACCCACAAAAAAAAACCCGGATAACTAAGTCATCAAAAGAGGCACTCGAGTTGAAGTACGGTGCTGAGAATGAATGCATTCAAGTTTCTCTAAAAAGCCCGTCTAAAAAAAAAAAAAAATGACTTCAGTCAGAGTGTGAAAGTGTCAGATGGAAAAGGATTTTAGCGTCTGAGGTCTTGCACTTTAAACGAAAGCTGCGCGCAGTTATTAATGCACACTTAAGATTCAGCTTCAGCGCTTCAGCAGAGCAAGACAGGGCACGGTGGATTATTTGAAAAATGAGTTCGCAACAAAAGAAAAAGAGGGAGATGTTGAGGCGAAAGCACGTTCGCTCAATTATCTGCACTATGAGTGAATATCACCAATCTTCTCGGGGTCACTGGGTTGGTGTTAAAGGTGCGGTATGTCATTTTTTAAATTTAGTACTTGTACAAATAACCTGGCAAAATGTGTATAACATGATTAAAAATAATGGTTTATGCCTTGTCCCCGGCGCCAGTGTATTACCTGGCGGAGAAAACCTATTGTGAAAACGGTTATGATCCAGAATGCATGTTGGTGTTTATACGGGTCTCGTGTCAGTCATGTTGCGTCGAAGATCCGCTCGCTAACGGCCCTAGATCAGTCTGAAACCACTAAGCGGTCAGCGCAGCCAGACAATTCCCCTGCGAGAAAAAAACACGACTCTCTGATTCAAAACAAAGTAATAACAAGTAACGCAGTAAACCACCAGGCAATGCTTTTTCTTCCTTACAAAATAAAAAGCGCTCTTTAGCATTCTCGTTAATTAAATTTCGTGCGTTTATAGGTAAAACCTGGCTTTCAAGCGGCCGGATGTCTGAACATCCTTTACCTAGCGATGCTCACATGCTAACACTGGAGCGCGGAGATCATTAAAACGTATTACAAAGAAAAACACTCAGCAACCTGAACATCCTTATACATCTTCATGAGCTGAACTTTTATGTTCATAGCGCTATGACTTGGCTTTCAAGCATGATAGTCTTTGCTAATGCCAACTCTAGGTAGCATGCTAACTCTTGGTGAACCACCAGAGGATCGGCGGAGCTTTTTGTACATGGGCGGGAACGGGCTCAAGGAGCATAAAAATTATTGAGATCTTATTTAAGTCTAGATATTTAACCTTCAGAGAGCAAATCATGCAAAGATGCTCTTCATGGTTTGAAATCAACAACTCAATTTGAATGTCTTGAAAAGATCAGGGGTTTGAATAGTGAATTGTGTTATACAGTACCGTATTCACACTAGAATGTAATCGCTGTCCAATCACAGAGCGGGGGCGTGGCCACAATCAGAGAAGCGCCCATTCTCCAGGAGATGTAATTACTTATGTGTGGCGTATAACATTCTACAGCAATGCTGTGCTTTATAGACGTTTGTGACAAAATGAGCAGCCATTTAACCAGCAGCCCCCCACCGGCTTCACACACACACACACACACACACACACACACACACACAGGCACAGTCTATTAGACTTGGCTTCCCCACGGCAACCCATCAAACACTTGCCCAGATGAGCTCGCAGGTCCCGTCCCACCCCCCTCCACATTTCCAGCCATCTTTCTGACTAACACAGCCTGGCAGAAGGTAAAGCCACGCTGGGGTCACTTCTGCGAGACTCACTAACAGCTTCTTCCCCTCGGGCTCTCTACCTCCTCAGCACCCTGTTGACACGCCACCTTCATCACACGACTTCACAAATCTCTTTCCCACATTTACCACTCAGGAGCGCGTCCTGCTCGTCCTGTTACGCTCATGTCATTACTCTGCCGCTATTCCTGATGCTTTAGTGTTACGGTTATCGCAGGCAATTTGCTCACGTTGGTCACATCTTCGTACATGATTTGCATCGGTCCGGGCAATAACGTGTTTTTCGCCGTGCGTGCGTGTGTGTGTGTGTGTGTGTGAAAGACAAGGGTTTTAATAACAGTATAAAAAGATTCAGTTCACTATTGCTTCGTTTAAGCACATCTCATTGCACACCAGTGGCATCACTGGGTTCCAGGATTAGCTAATGGGGATGATGTATTCCTTTTCCTGTTCCTGTTTGAAAGCTATTAGCCAGATCGCTACACTATATGCATAGCTGCTGCTGGATTTATATCACGAGGTGTCATTTTACTCTGGTACAATATTAACCTGCTGCTTGACTCATTTTCAGTGAACAGTAGAAATAATGGTAATTGATGGCAATGTTATTAATACGGAAAGATTGTTTAGAGGTAGATTGTGCCTTAGATTGTGTACGGTAACGTGTGTAATCATGAGTCTGCGAAAAGTGATTTATGTCGTAGCTATTATAGTCATCAGCAGCTAGCAGTAAGATCACTTGTTCTGTATAGGTTTATAGCTCATGTCTGGTTGTTATCTGTCTCCGGGCACAAATCACAACCCCGCTCCCTGCATGTTTTCTTTTTTGTTGTTGTGCGGATAGAAAAACAAACAGACTTTGCAATCTCATCTTAACGCCTGCGTCGTTCCGCGCTGCGAGCCGACGAAACGACGGAAATCAGCCAAAAGGAACCGCTAATTCTCTTCATTTAAGACCTTTGAGCACCCAGCGCTGTGGAGTCCTCGATTCTGATTGGTCAGAAGGTGAGTAACTGCGCTTATTCAAACACGTTATGGTTTCTACAGTAACAGATCATTCACAGGGAACCGGTGTCTTGAGAGATCTAAACGAGAACGGTATGAACAGATAAAACGGACGCTTTCTAATTAACAGAAAACCGCAGTCGTTAGCAAAGCGCCGCCGTATAAGAGGAATAAAGCGCTTCAGGATGGGCTGCTGTTACAGGGAAGACGTCGACTTGGTAACAGTAACTCTGTCGCACAATAAAACTCAAAATGATTTATTCCTTACATGATGTAATGCATCGATTCTGGTGTTGAAAGAAACAGCAGTGGTTCCTTTATGCTTTATGTAGTTGAATTTCACTCAGGCCAGCTCGCCTGCTTTTACGGCAACATGACTGGAAACTCTATTTAAAAACACACCGTATACATCATCTTTATCTCACTTATCAGAGATAGAAACTATATTTATGAAAGTAGTCTCTCTCTCTCACACACACACACACACACACACACACACACACACACACACACACACACACACACTCAAACCGTGTTAATCGGGTTATATCAGGCTGATAGCATCCTTTTGGTTCTTGCCAGAAATGTGACACGTTTTTATTTCCTTTCCGCAAAAAGAATAAAAGAATGAAAGAACCAGCGAAATGTGATCATTCTTGCAAATTATAACCTGCTTATTGTTATCAATAACTACATTATCTTTTCATTAAGTTTAATGCATAAAAAAAAAATTCATCTTGTACAGAAAACAAATTATTATTATTATTATGTAAATGATGAACATCATGGAACGAAAGCATAAAAATTAAATACAAGTACAAAAACAAGAGCAAGCACACAAATGTAGAATTAAATGGAATTACAGAATTAAATAAAAATGCAAAGAAATAAATAAGAGCAAGAATAAGTAACGAAACGCAACTACGCATTTCAAATAAGTGCCAAAACATGAAGACGAGCCAAGAAGGAGAAATCATTCAGGTAGAATGAAATCTAGCCCCTCCCCCAAACCCTTCTCCCAAGCCCCTGCTCCTCAGCTGCCACAAAAATAAAAAAAAAGCAAATAACGTGACGGAGAGAAAGAATGGATGTACAGCTAAAGGGATGCTTACGAATCCGTCCATGGTCCAGTTCTCCTCCGTGACCTTAGCGTGGGTCCCGTGCACCAGAGCCCTCATGTGGTACAGCCTCAGGGTGAGACGAGCCGCGCTGCTCTTATACACTCCTGCATGGGGAAGAGGAGAGAACTCAGAACCTGGACAACACGCACCGCTCATACACACACACACACACACACACACACACACACACACACACACACACACACACACACACACACACACACAC